>CANXYI011755828.1:0-18427 GCA_948208565.1 Hura crepitans
AGGAATATTCCTAACAAAGAGAAAATGAATTGATTAGATAGAAAAAGTACAGAAAATTAGGGAGAGAAAAAGAGGAAGAAGAAGAAGACAAGGGAGAGATTTAGAGAGAGAAAGAGAGAGAGCAGAGAATAGGAGAGAGAATAATGATTTCTCAATATGATTCATAATTGTGGTCCCCTTAGGGACGTTACATGATATAGGTATGATTACAGCTGAGTGAGCTGTAACTGACCTGAGCATGTAACTCATGCCTACTGAACTCTAACAAACTAGCTGGCACAACTGGATTACAATTATAGAATATATTTAGCTAGTAACAGAAATAACTAATTAATTCTTAGGCCTACGAGTATACTTAACAGATCGATGCTTGTCAGCTTGCTGTTTCATCTTGTTCTTAGAGTGAGCAAGCTGTTCCCTCAAATACAAAGACTTAGCTTCTCTGCTTTGGAGTAATTCCTCTACTGCAGCCAACACAGTGGAGCCCACTGGCAGAACCGGAAGAGAAGGTGGGTAGCCATACAAGCCTGGAAAGGGATCATTAGAAGGGCTCTGTGATAGCTGGTGTTATACTAGTACTCTGCGAGACTTAGCCACTTAGGCCACTGCTTAGGATGGTGGAAAGTCATATATCTGAGGTAAGCTTCTAGGCAATTATTCAGCCTTCCAGTCTGTTCATCAAACTGGGGGTGATAAGCAAAACTGAAAAAGAGTATGGTGCCCAAGAGTTTCATCAAGGCCTGCCAAAAACCCCCAGTAAAAATCTTCTCTCTGTCTGAAACTATAGAAGTAGGCATCTTATGAAAGCTTAAAAACCTGATCCAAGAAAACTTGAGCCACTTTTGCTGCATTGAAAGGATGAGCCAAAGGCAAGAAATAGGCAAATTTAGTGAATCTGTCTACTACCACTAAAATAGTGTCAAAGCCCTCAGCTTGGGGAAGTTTTTCTATAAAATCCATGCAAATATCCTTCCAAGCTTGAGTCGTAATTGGTAGAGGTTGTAACAAACCAGGAGGGGCCACTGTCTCACCCTTACATCTCCTACAAGTATCACAGTGAAGGACCCAATTAACGACACTCCTCTGCATCTCAGGCCAATAAAAAAGCTTGTTGCAACCGTGCTAAGGTACCCATGATACCAGAATGACCCCCAAAAGGGGAGATATGACAAGAAGTCAGTAGTTGATTCTTTAGGTTAGTAGCTGCCCATAAATAAATTTGGCCTTTATATTTGAGTATTCCACCAATCAAGGAGAAATCTGGTGGGAGACAGGTATGAAGGAAAGGGAAACAATGAAGTCTTGAATTTTAAGATCTCCTTAATAAGAATTAATAACCTCTCGTACCCAATTAGGGGTAACCTGTGAGAAAACAATAGATGATAGAAGACCAGACCCTTCAAACTGTCTAGAAAGAGCATCCGCAACTCTATTCTCAACCCCCTTTTTATATTGAATGCTGTAATCAAGACCCAGCAACCTAAAGATCCCCTTCAGTTGAATACAAGTGTCCAGCCTCTGTCAAGGAGGTGTTTAATACTCTCATGATCAGTCTTAATAGTAAAATGCCCATGCTCCAAAGAATGCCTCCACTTGGAAACAGCCATGAATTCCCGTTCATAGGCTGATAACATTTGGTCTAGGGGTTAAGGGTTTAGGTAAGTAGGAAATAAGTCTGCCATTCTAAATTAAAACGGCCCCTAATCCAGTACCACTAGCATCACTTTCATGGTAAAAGGTTGGGTGAAATCAGGGAGGGCGAGGACAGGAGCTCGAGTAGTTAGGGTTTTCAAGTGATCAAAGGCATTTTGGGCAGGTTCATCCCCATGGAAATGATCTTTTTTCAAGGAGATTAGTGAGGGGTTTGCTAATGATCCCATAGCTTGCTATAAATCTCCTATAATATCCATTTAAACCTGGGAAACCCCTCAATGCCTTAATATTTTTAGGAATGGGCCACGACAACATAGCTTCAACCTTAGTTGGATCATTGCCTACCCCTGCCGCAGAAATAACACGGCCTAAATAATTAATTTGAGATCTCCCAAACTCACACTTGCGCTCTTTAGCATATAACTGATGCTGAAGGAGCGTATTTGGAGGTGTTTCAAATGAGTTACCATGTCTGAGCTGTAGATTAAGATATCATCAAAGAATTCTAAAACAATTTTTTGTAGATAGGGCTGAAAAATAGAATTCATGAGAGATTGAAAGGTGGCAGGAGCATTAGTAAGGCGAAAAGGCATTACTAAAAACTCATAGTGGCCCACGAGTTCTAACGGCTGTTTTATGAGTATCAACAAGATTCATCCTAATTTGGTGGTACCCAGCCCTTAAATCAATTTTGGAAAATATGGCTGCCCCATGTGGTTCATCTAGGAGATCCTCCATAATGGGCATGGGAAATTTGTCCTTAAGAGTGTTTTTGTTGAGCTCCCTATAATCCACAAAATCTCTAACTCCCATCCTTCTTTTTAACTAACAAGACAGGGAAGCATTGGGACTGCTTGTTCGTGGAATGACAGAAATGTTTAACATCTCTTCAATCTGTACTTCTATTTCATTTTTTTGGTACTGGGAATACCTGTAGGGTCTAACATTGACAGGTGCAGAGTTTGATTTAAGGGGTATGCAGTGGTCATGACTTCTAGATGGTGGTAAAGTGTGGGGAGTCTGAAATAGATTGCTATAGTTGCCGAGTAGGTGCTGTATAGGTTCAGGAGTATGAGGTTTAGTGGAAGCAATAGGCAAGTCCTTTGTAGCAATAATTCCTAAAGATTTATTCATTTCCTAATAAGATAGGAATTCACAATTTCCTAATTTAAAAAGAATTCCTATTTTAATAAGATTTATAAGGCTATATTCTCTATTTAAAGAGACAAAAAATAAGCAGTAAAACAAGTCGAATTTCCAGCAAAAAATTATCAGACATTGGCAACTCTCTCCAACGAGTTTTAAGGTTCTTACTCCCTTTAATTAGCTCAAAGGTACAGATTCTCTTTAACAAGCTCAATTATCAACTGGTATTTCAATACACCATCTGGAAACACAACAGTCTAGCAAAATATTGGTGTCATACAAGTTTCCATAGTGCTATTGACGTGAGCCCCTTTCAAGCTGTTTATGGATATCCACCTAATATGCCTATTACCCGACAAAAATCTGTTTTAGCTCAGCTGTCAAGATTTCTTGCACAGTAGAGAGGCAAAGATTTCCTATCGTAAGGAACAACTTGTTGCTTCCAAAAATAGGATGAAGTGGGGTATGATATGTAGTGCACATATATGTTTCCACACTTAAGGTTCATGATTAAAAAAAATTTCTAACAAAACTTAATTATCTATACTAGATTAAAAAGTACAAATGAGGTGAGCTTTTTTAGACTATATAAGACCCATATAATTCACTATTTACCAATAAAAACTTACCCAAAACTTGTAACAGATAGAAATACTATTAATACATGATGCTAAGAAATACTATTAATACATGATGCTTGACTTTTGTTTTACATACATTCTCGGACTTGTGTTTCAAATTCTCATTACCTTCCAATTATTTCAGAAATAGGGAAGTTTATAAATCAAACCCCAATTATGGTGCATTTTGCAATAGGACATCTAAACTAAAAAAAGTGAACAATTACTACCAAAAACTATTTTGACCTAAACAATTTGAAACTTTATTAAAAAAACCGTTAATTTTTCAAAATTTTTATTATTATATTTTATGAGTTTTTAAGAAGTTATTTACATATTAAACTCAAATTATTTAAAAAATATTAAGCATTTTCTATCAACTACCATGATTTTTTTTAATTGAATTTTTCAATTTTTTTTATATATTAATTTTTTAAAATCTATTACAGTTTGTCAAGTTATAAATAATTATTCTAGCACATATTAAAGTCAAAAATTCAACAAAACATCATGTACCAATATTATTATCTGTATTGTATGCTAAAATAATCGAATTTCATGTATACTAAAATAATTAATTTAAATACTCAACACAATAAAATAGAAATTTGGAAACTCAAAATATAATAAAAATTCAAAATTCAACAAATATTATAATATAGAAACAACAAAATATTTAATATTTTCTAAATAATTTGAGCTTGATGCTTATTAAAATAACTTATTAAGAACTCATATAATTCAATAAAAAATTATGTAAAAAAAAAAAAGAAAACTATTAGTTTTAACGTTTTTTTTAATAAAATTATCAAATTTTTAAGCTTGGAATAGTTGGGGTGCTAATTGTTCTTTTTAAAAAAAAAAAAAAAGTTGTTATGTCTAATTGAAAATTTCACAATAATTAAGGAAGTTATTTGTAGCTTTCCCTTAAAAATAATTAGTATCATTCGAAAGGGGAAAATAAGGTAGGTCTTTCATTGGCTTTTGATGCAACAGACACCTTTGAGTACATAGCGACAAGGGCGGAACTAGAAATTTTCCTTAGGGGGCAGCCAACCACATACTATCAAATTAAATTAGTTCATAGTAGTATATTAGTAATTCACTAAGCATAGAAAAGTATCAACTATGATATATATATATATATATATCAAGTATATCCTAATAGATATTTTGCATTTTTCTAATGGCTACACAAAAATCATCCCATTCAATCTATGTATTTACATATTTAGAAAAATGCAAGATAAAGCTAGAACCAAAAAGAACATCTACTTCACCAAAGTCATCATCGACACCTTTTCATCGAATAGAATTCATCCATTATCATTTCCGCAGAAAATCCTTGGCAATCTCTTTCTCTATATAAACAACCAAATGGGTAGATATTGGGTTAAGTTAACAGGATGGATAGGTTTTGAACCTAAAATAATAACTAGACTTAAATTAAAAGTGGGCTTAAAAAAATAATTGCATTTCAAGGGGGCTAACATATATGGATTAAATAATTTGCAGCCTTAATATTATATACTATTAATTTTTTTTTCCTGAAGTTAGGAGGTCAATGGCCTCCTCTATCCTCAATGTGGTACCGAGCCTGCATAGCAATTCATCAAACCTCATGTTAGGTACTCTTTCTATACACAACTCCTCTTTTTTTCTTCTGCCTTTCTAGGGTTTATTTTAATGGCTAAAAGATTTTTTGTTATATTTTCTTTTGGATTCTGATTTTTATAGCAAGATTAACAAAATCCAATAAGCTTATTTTCTTATTTAATAATGCTCTCACTAGATTTTATTGTCTTTATTATTCGGTTTTAAATATTTTACCCTTAAAGATTCAATTGTTGTCAGTTTTACTAGATTTCAATCTAAGAGTCTCTTTTTCTTACTTTAATTTGTACTTATACTGCTTGATTGATTTTCTTTCCTTGTATTGTTTCTTCAGGCAAATTTGAATTCATTTTTTTTTTATGATGGGTTGATATTTTTTGGATTTTTTTTTTCTCTTTTGTTAGTTATGCAAATTGAAGCAAAGTTCACAATTCTCTTTAGCAGTAGGATAACTACTCTAATAAATTGTTTACTCCATAGAACAGCTATATAATACATAATAATACTGATGGCAATATATTTATTGGAGAACAGATGACTAAATTCTGAAAAACTAGAGGTTCATATAAAGTATGTCTATTAAATTTGAACATGTAGGTGATGCGAGGACTTAGCAAAGGTAAATAATAGTAATATCAGCCTTTGTTTTGAAACGGAGTTGATTCTTTCAAGTGTTCCAATAAATTTGGCATTATAATATTGATAACTTTCAATTCTTAATCTACGTTGATGGTACTAGGATAATAGATTCCTATCTTTAAAGTAGGTTCTGGCAAGGTTTTAAAGAGTTTCTCAAATTAACTGATACTTGGAGAAATGGAAATATTTTCTGTTCATACCAGCAATCTAAGTTTGTGTTATTCATGTGCACTTTGCATTTTTTTTTGTGAGCTCAAGAATTTCTGAATTGCAAACTTCGAAATTTAGTTTCATATCAATTCTAAATTTCAGAGTATATTTTTCTTCTAGTAGTAATATCATAATCATTATGGATCCAATTTTTATCTTGAACTCATGATTAAAAAATATATATATTACATGATTTGTAAAAATAATTTATTACATAGTGAAAACTTTTTTGAGACAATTATAACCTTTTATTTTTATATTATTCACAAAATAATCTTCACTAGAGTTTGTAAAAGAAATAAAAAAAGGGAAGAGCACACAGAATTAATTGGAATTTAATACAAATTTGTTTTTTCCTCTTATCATTCGCTTACGGTTATGAAACATTTACAAATTTAGTTGGACTTAAATTTTACTTCATGTAATTAATTGTTATAGTTACTCTATATACATGTATAAAATTAGAATTGAATGCTGTAGGTTTTAGGTTCATGATAATTATATGAATTAAATCTGCTCATGTACGTGTATATATAGTTTATATAGTTTGCCTTAAGATCAGCCTTATCAAAAAAATTAACTTTATTAGGTCATCATATATATTATAGTGCTAATTCTACTATAAGTTGTGCATATTAAGGTTTCCTTCCCTTAGGCACTGATTTTATGTAAAATTCTAAAAATTTAAAAGGATTTGTGCCAAAATTACATTATGTTTTTCTTCCTCCGTAACATTATTTGTACACTAGGAATTGAACTAGAGATAATATTGATTAGAGGAAGCCAACTTTATTATTGAGTGATTTTCTTCTTCAATTTATTAAGTGATCAATTTTAAAAGAGAGGAAGAAAAAACGAGATGAGGATTTGAATCCTGAATCATTAAGCAAAAAGACCTGCAAAAATAAATATAAAACTGAACACAGATATTATTTCATCATTAAAAAGTTGAAATTTGAACCTTTTTTTTTTTCAGCTTGATTTTCTTATTTTAATAATTTTCAGTTCCATTTTATGATTTCTACATTTTTTTCCTGTTAAGTGACCACTTTGATATCTCATAACTTATAGTCTCTATCACGACTTTCAAATTTTGAGTTGTTCGCAAGTTAAACATTGTTAATCACTAAATCTAATTGCTTTTTATTAATATACATCTTTTATATTAGATTGAAATGAAATTTTATAATTTAATTGTTATCAATAAGGTTGAAATTAAAATGGCTATATACAATCAACAACAAAATAAATTAAAAAATATATATTTAAATCTTTTAATTAATAAAATATCTTTTACGTAAAAAGCACATGCACAAAAACTCCTAGGAAAAAAGGAAGAAAGGTACCTGAAATATTGAACGTAAAAGAGGGTTTCCACCAGGACTTTAATGCCAATGTCAATGACGAGCTGTGAGATCCCATCTTCCCCTGCGAGGATAGTAACTAGATATTGCATTGTGCACAACATCATCAATAATGAAATGACATTGCTTCAGTACGTACTACCTTCACTAAGAGATTTTTATTGGCCTGCCAGGAAGCTGCTACTTGAAAAGTAGATTCTGGTACAGTGTCTGGTGTTTTGATATCATCAACCCTTCAAAACAAAATCATAATAAGAATTTAAGATAAAATATAGCCATATTTATTGTATACTAAATTGTGACTGGAAATACCTTGTCTGTAACTCAAGCCCAAAGTCAATATAATTTGTGATTCCAACTATTTCACTTTCTTCAAATGGATTCTTGACCTGCCATGATTTGAAAAATTGAAAACTTGTTAAGATTCAGAAAATCCTCATTCATAACCAGAAGAGGGAGCAAAAAAAAAATAACTAACCAGACTTCCACTTTATATAAACGCAGATCCTAGTTCTTGTAGGCTTGATCGCTCTTAAGAAACTAAGCTGTAATAGTAATTTCAATCTCAATCTCATAGTCAATAGGAGATCCGTAGACCTTCTTAACAATGTAAAAATATTTTCCCTTCTGAGTAAGACTCAAATCATGATCTCGTTAACTCTAATTTTCTCTTTATTTATCAACCCAACAACAAAGAACCTGAGTGTGGATTATTCCCCCACTAAAAGAAAATTCCAATTGTCAAGCCGAAACATAAGCTTTGTTACAGATGCTGGCCGAGGCGTAGTCATTAATTATTTCAGTGTTTTCAGACAGGCTTAGGTCTCAAGTAATTGTTGATTGATTTTTATTTTGTTTCCTTCCTAGGCTTAGGTCTCAAATAAATGTTGATTGATCTTATTTTATTTTCTCTCCTTCCTAGTAGATGAATCTTTCATGTTTCCATTTAAACCTAGAAAATAGGTTTCCTATTTTTGTGATAACACTATCCTGCTTAAGGGACTAGATGAATAAAAATTCCCAAGCCATATTTTCTACAGAAATTAACAAAGATCTAGAGCTCTCTCTTCCCAACGAGTTCTAAGGTCTCATTCTCCCTTTGAAGAGTTTGAATTATTCAAAATAGGAAAAGGGAAATTAATCGAGAAAGACTTTCCCATTCATCGTCCTGTGACTCAATCCTATTCATGTATTCCTAACAATTTGGTATCTGAGCCTATCACAATGCGCAATGAACTCCGATCATTGTTGCAAGAGGAGCGAAGAATTACATAATCAATACTGGAGGTGAAATTTGCAGAATTGAAAACCCTAATTTCGCAACAAATTCGAGAACAAATACAAGCCTTAATTGTCGCTATGGGGAACTCCACTATTGGAGATGACGCAACCAGCAATAACAACACACCAACAGGGCACATAACCTTCCACCTGTTGGAGGAGTCGCTACACCACCCACATCAGGGGGAGGTTGATTCCACCAATTGGAAAGCGTTGTTCTGAGGTATGCCAAATTAGACTTTCCCACATATGATGGGTTGAAAGACCCCTTTTGATCTGGATTCATGATGTGAATAGTTCTTTGAGAACCAGCAGACAAGCGAGACAGCCAAGGTGGGTTTGGCAGCCTTCCACAAGCTAGGTGAAGCACAACTCTAGTACTATCAAATAAAATTGGAGGGACAATTGTTAAACTGGGCAGAATTTCGTCATCTATGTTCTCTTCATTTTGGACCTCCAGAAGGCAGTAATCCCCTAGGGGATTTGGTTAGCGTCAAGCAAACTGGAACTATTGACCAACACCAGTTTTAGGAAAAACTACTACAAGCAAGTGAGCCTTGCTAGAGCCTTCGAATGAAAACAGCATGTGCTACATGCTGGAAGCAATCAATTGGTCATGGACAGGCACTAGGACTGGTTATACTTCCCTCATTGGGCAAGGCATGACCAACCAGAAGGGGGCCACTTCTACTACCCCAATAGGTACTACAAATACAGCGGCACCAGCCCCATTCATAAGGAAGCTTAGCATGGCTGAAATGGTTGAACAAAGATTGAAAGGGTTATGTTACAATTGCGATGAACCATATACAACAGCTCATCAATGTAAGAAGCTATTCTTGCTAGAATTAGCAGATCATGATGTCGTTCCCACATTCCAAAATGAGAATGGGTAACCAAAAGACATCCACCTACATCAAAGCTTGTTGGCGAGCTCTTTTTCGTGGCCAGGAGTACTGTTACAGATGCTGACCGATGCATGGTCATTAATTATTTCAGTGTTTTCAGACAAGATTAGGTCTCAAATAATTGTTGATTGATTTTATGTTATTTTATTTTATTTTTTGTTTCCTTCCTAGTAGATGAATCTTTCATGTTTCCATTTATGAAACCTAAAAAGTAGGTTTCCTATGTTTGTAATAACACCATATCATTTAAGGGACTAGCTGAATAAAAATTCCCAAGCCATATTTTCTACAGAAATTAACAAAGATCTAGAGTTGTCTCTTCCCAACGAGTTCTAAGGTCTCATTCTCCTTTTGAAAAGTTTGAATTATTTAAAATAGGTCGTCCTAAGAATCCGGACAAAGGAAAAGGGAAATTAATCGAGAAAGACTTTTCTATTCATTGTCCCGTGACTCGATCCTATTTGGGTATTCCTAACAAGCTTTCAATCCATATCATTTATATTGCAGATTTTAAGAACTTAAAAATTGCCAATATAATCATAGTTGTCAAAATGCTTGCTGCTCACTTAGCAGAAATGTGCTTAAGTCCATCTGAAAGTGCTCTTCATCAACCACACTACATAAATAAATTTGATCTAGTACGTCAAAAAGCCAAAAACCAGTTTATTATATAAAACTAATATTTGTACAGCCAATAATCAAAAAGCACGGGATTCATGTATGATGCACATGGATAATTCACAAAAGATGTATTTGCACATAATCAAATGGAAACCAATGACTATGAATAGATAAAAATGGGAAAAGAAACAGAGAGGAGAAGCATACCCGTCTTTGGACCACAACATGTTGGTAAAATGAGGCAATGAACTACATTTAAAAAGAAATGCACAATTCTCAGAGAATTGCATAAATATTGTATCATAATAGGATAACTAATGACAACACTGAGCTACATCAAGAATCCTCTCCTTAACAAAATGTAATAGATGTTTTGGCCTTCTCAATTACTAAGTGATGACAGCAGAGAAATCATTAAACTGCATTTTAATAGACAATCAAAAGTATTTTAAAAAGTGTAGCTTTAACAGGCTTTTTGTAAAATACAAAATGTTAAGACAAAAACTATCAAGAGAAATTGTAGATCTCAAAAATGAATTTAACAAAGGAAATAATAAATATTTTACTAAAAAATAATAAATGCAAACCAAATAATTTAACCTGAGAACTTTTTGCAAGCTCGAGGCAAAAATTGAAAGAAGGACTCAAAGGGCTTCCTGATCCTACCCCGTAGCCAATTGCAACACTCCAATTCATTAAATTCTTAAATTTACCATTACCTCTGCTTCCATCTAAAAAATAGCATCAATAGGGACAAGATAATATATCAGTTTTATTTTATGTGAAATCACTTCAAATAAGTAACTGAACATTCTAATAACTGGAAGCTCTACCTACACAGAATTTCGAGTGAAAGTAGAAATGGATTTAAACTTCATGTACCACCATGCACATAAAAACATTTCTTGCCTAACCATAACTTCATTTTTTACAATTGAACAGGGAACATAAATGAGACCCCTCAACGAATCCAGTTCACAAACCATTTGCGTCAATAATCCCAATCAAGAAAACAAAAAGATTCCATTCATTTACTTCACGATGTACACTTCTTTCTAAACCTTTCGAAACCTACAACCTAGTTCAGTGGTAGCGGTGTGCATGGAACGGGATGGCTTAGGATTTATTAAATTCCAGTCCCGTCTCAAAATTTTGAGAATGATAAATTTCAAGTCGCAATCCCGTCCCATTTCTTTAACGAACCAGTCCCACACCAAACCCTTTTTTGGGACAAAACGAGACGAAATTCCGGGACTATAGGACATATTGGAAGGGTATAGTTCGAAACAAGATCGGAATTTCCTATTTAAAATATATTAATAATGTAAAATAATAAAAAATAAATTTCATCTATTATTTGAATTATAGTAAATATATTTATAAAAACATAACACATCGTCAAACCAAAAAGAAAAAAAAAAGAAAATTGAATTCAAACTCGACCAAGTTTGTGGCCTTCCTTTGAGTGTGGATTCAACATAAATTGGAAAAAGAAGAAAGAAAAAAACAGGAAAAATGGGGTAAGGCGGCTGTGAGTGTAAATATGAATATGAAGTGCAATGATTGTAATTGGTAAATATCTAAATGACTAAATGATAAGGCAGATTAGGCTTTACAAAAAAGCTATTTTTTCAGATTTAAAAAAAAACTATTATACTATTACCAGACATATTATATATAATTAGTTATATGTTATTATATAATAATTATATAATATAAGGATATTATAAATCTAACTAAGGATATGCAATTATATAATATATAATTATATATTATTATTAAATATATATCTTATACATAATTATATATAATATATAATTATATATAATATATTTAATAAAATATATTGATTCGGGATGTCCCATTTTTTATTTGGATTGGTTCAGGACAGATAATCGGGTCGGGACGGAACGGACTGATACTTAATTCCAGTCCCGTCCCAAATTTAAATTCGATTCAGCACTTGAGACAGGTATTTTAAAAAGTCAATTTTTTATGGTTCGGGATATTTTGAGACAATTTTTGGATTCAGTTTAGATTTCCCGTATCCCATCACACCCTTATTCAGTAGTACCTCAGCGGCGGAGACGCATGTTTTCTCTCTCACACATATAGTCTTCAAGATACTAAAATTTGTCTTAGAAACACATACATATTTACTCACTAATGCCTTAGAGATAAACAAAGGTAAAGCATGCAATGCACACTAAAAAGAAACGGTGAATACTTCTTCAATTAAATAGAACTCAATCACATTTCTGGGGTAAAGGAGCAACCCTTAATAAATTAGTGATACAGAAAATCAGAATAAACTGCATATGAAGCAGGTTGAGATACACAAAATCAAGCTAATACATGAAAAACTTACGTTGCGGCTCATATTGCACACCAACCGCCAGCCTTCCTATCTTGCTCACAAGCCAAGCACTTTTTGGTAACTCACGTTTCACTGAAATTGGTTCAATAACATCCAATATACAAGTCGCAAAAACATGAGTTCTAGTTTAACATTACAACATTTTGATATGGAAAACGCAGATAAACATATCCCAGGAGCACTCTAACACACTCCTTAGTAAATGCATTGCTCAATCCAAAATGACCATTAGTAAAACTGAATTTGGATTTAGCTTGAACAAAATTCAATTATGTATATAATATTTCAGTATAAAGTGAGAAAAAGAAAGGATGCAACTAAAAAACAATATAAAGCAAAACTTATCCTAAAATGCCAACATTCTTTTCTAAAGAAATATTCATGGACAAAGACTCGTGGATGATTGGATGGAACACGATGGAACATAACCTTATGGAAGCATGGCAAAATACAAAGGTGATTATTAAGTAGCATACCAGCCAAAGGCATGAGTGTGGCTCCGAAGGATAAATTTCTTGAGCCATATCTCAGTCCCATGACACCATAATCTTCAGAATTCATTCTACAAGAGTAATGGAACTTAGTAAAGGAACACATTATAAAATAATGTAACAAGGGGGAAATGCTTCCCATGACTCACCCATGAATTATTTTAATGGACCAAGCAAATTATAGAATGTCATGAATTCATTACAACTACTTTTGCTCATGACATTCTATGATTGGCTTGATCCATGAAATTCATGGATCAAGTCTAGAAAGGTCTCATCCACAACAAGGAAGCCCTACAAGAGCCACAATGGTATAATTACCGTTCTCTAAGTACTAGAGGAAAAGTACCAAATGCTCCAAAACCATATCTAGGGTAGTAAGTGCATGCTCGCATTCGGATGATCCTAAAGTGAGAGAAGCAAACAAAGATGAAAAAACATAATACATTTTCCAATTGAAATGACACAAAATTGAGGGACAATTTTATAAGAATGGGAAATACTATACTCACGGATCTGAGTTTGATGTAAAGAGGTCCATGAAAGTATGGGGATCATCCACATCACTGCAAGCCCATAAAAAAATTATTGAAAAAATTGTATAGTAATTTGATATATTGCAAAGTTGAAGTGACTAATAAACAATAAGTTGATCTTCAACACCTCTGCCAGCGAAATAATGCACTTCCAACAACTTTCTCCTCAGGCTTGTGATCTAATGGACCTGAAATCTAGCCAGGGGTTAAAGGGAGAAACTGCTCTCTATTCCAATTCCTCGAATCTTAATTTTCCAACAAACTGGATATAGAAGAAAAGGGAAAAAATGATGGATACTGTAGCAATCATATCCACGTGAGGATCATCAATTGGCTTCAACATAATTCTGGTGCTAAATTGCCTTGCTTCTTCGAAATAATCATCAAAAAGGCTTTTCAAAGCAAGCTTTCCAAATAAAAAGTTATACGAGGACTCCAACATCCTGCATCACCCTTCAGTGAGTCAATAAAACAAAAGACCTGTTCAATCTAACAAACATCAAAATAAATTCCAATTTTAATACATGACACTAAAGATTGAAATTAATATGCAAATTCATGTAGAGAAGATATGAATGTTATGTTAATCTGTACCAAGCATAAAGAAGTCCACCCAACATTAAAGTATCAAACCTAATTGGTAGCTACAGCATAGACAATACATTGCCTACTGAAATTCACAGAATTAAAAAGCCACATTTCAAAGAACACTCGACAGCTCATCAAAACAAGAAGAAGAAAACAAAACAAGAGGAAAAGAGAAGATTTGTGAACCTGGTTCGGGCAGCGAGTGGAGGGAAATCGAAGATGGGCGGAACCAGCACCATTGGGGGAGGCGGTTCCTTGTCGAGCAAGTTTCCCATCGATCCTTGTGGCTTCCGAATTGCGGAAATTGAGAATATAAATGGGAATAAAGCAGAAAGTGAGTAAAGAAGAGAATGTATAGTAAAAGAGTAGATTGCGGATTCAACAAAAAATTTCTGAAACGTTGCCCGCGCCTCTCTCCTTGCGCTGATCCGCTTTCCGCTGCGTTTTAGTGACGTGGCATCTAGATTTTTTAATTTCCTTACTTTTTTATTATTATCTTTATTGCCCTTCCTCACGCGAGTGTTAAACTGTTAATAACGTCAGCTGATACGCTACTTCAATTGTTAATGTTATACGCACGCATAGAATGAAATTAAAAAATTTCTTTAAAAAATTACGTACTATTAAATTAAATTAATTTATAACAATTCATAAATATAAATTAATTCAACTATTATATATATATATATATCCTAATAAATATTTTGCATTTTTCTCATGGGTACACAAAAATCATCCCATTCAATATATATATTCATATTCTTAAAAAAATGCAAGATAAAAATTAGAACTGAAAAGAACATTTACTTCACCAAAGTTATCGCCCATGCTTTTTCATCTAATAGAATTCATTCATTATCATTTTCAAAGAAAACTCTTTGGCAATCTCTTTCTTTATATAAACAATCAAATAGATAGATATTGGGCTTAAATTAATAGAATGGATAGATTTTAAATTTCAAATAATAACTGGACTTAAATTAGAAGTGAATTTAATAAAATAATTGAATTTTAAGGGACTCACATATATAGATTAAATAATTTACAACCTTAATATTATATGATACTCATTTTTTTCTCAAGTTAGGCAAGTAGCCTGCGTACGCTATTCAGTTTAACTTAGAAATTACAAATTTTTTTTGCAAAAAATAAATTTTTTATATTGTAGTTATATCGAGAGAAATAATTTTATACAATTTTTTAATTCTTTCAACTTTAAAATATTTATTAGTATATAATTTGATATTTTGGATAATTTAATTTTTTCTAAAAAATTAATAACAATATTTCAGTAAACATATTAAAAATGTAAAATTTTGTTTAAGGTTTTCAAAAATATAAAATTATCATTAATTCAAATAATACACATAACATTTTTTTTCAGGAGATTATACTATAATACATGCACATGTCAATAAAAAAATATTATTAATAAATCACGTGTAAAGTATATTTTATTCAATAAAACATTTATTGAGAAATATATAAAATAAACACATAAGCACGTAATATAGAAATATAATTTTGTCTTCACAATTAAAAATATTAACAACTACAATTAAAATTCAATGGTATCATCTTTAAATATTGCAACTTATGAAATTAAATTATAATGTAAAATAAATTATTTAAACAATTTTAAGTTAAATTGTTTAGTATTTTACATAATATCGAAATAGGTGCGATTTTGATTTTTAGTCCATCTATTTCAAAAAAAAATATTATCTTTCCATCTATTTTCTAATGTTAACTTTATAATAAATATTATATTATTATTTTCATTTATTAGTAGGGATAATTTAGAATAGAAAAAACATTTTTTTTTGCAAAGTCTACAAAAAAAAAAAAAAAGGCTAGATATAATGCTAGATTTATCAATATGGCCATTCCGATTACTAAGTCAGTATTTAGTTGATAAAAAATAAGAATTTTATAATATTAAATAATTATCTTGGTATACCTAAATTCTGACCTAAAAGGAAAAATAATACATATATTTAACTATATGACTTTAATACGTAAAACGTAACATTTGAAAATTCCAGTAATTATGAATAGTAATTTTCGAGATATGAATAGTATTACCCGAGATTTGAGGTCACACTAAAATCTATAATCTGAAATTTTTATTAAGTTCTGTGATATATGTAATTAACCCATAGGTGGATTATTGTGTAAAAATCTGTTATTTCTGTTTTTGTATGTTAACCTGCAATTAGGTTACAGACAGATACTGGATTATATTTTGAGTGAATGATGAATTTAAAATAAAGTTTTTAACCTAATTTAAAAGCAGAAGTTATGGTAAGAAATATGGTTAAAAAGATCACATGATAGATACGTGACACATAGGTGGAATTATTTATTTAAAGGTGTTTATGACAAGAAACACTAACGCCAATATGGAAGTCTATGTGTTAAAGTGTGAAAGTCTAACTTTATGGTTTTGCATATTAACCCATTGGTGAGCTATCATGCAAAAATCTATTATCAGATAGTTTTGTATATTGAGGGTTAATGTTGAAAGTCTGACTTTACAGTTTTGCATATTAACTCACTAGCGGGTTAATGACAATTATTGAATAATGTAAAAACTAGGTAAAGATGAGAGTAGTGATTTTAATTAGATTTTCTTGATTTTTTGGCTCAAATTTTTTTAGGGCATTTAAGAAATAATATGTATGATTATTTGGGATCATAATATATGTAAATTGATGTTGAAATAGAAAAATGAATGAACAAGAATAAAGAAAAAGGTTAAAGCAAGAGATAAAAGATTTTTAGTTATGTTTTATTATGGGCCACTGGATCTCTTTTTAAAAATTTAATCCTGACCATTGATTGCTGGTATAAAAGCCTATTTCCAGCAGACAAGATTCTCATTTCCAGCAGCAAATCTCTTCTTCTTTTCTTCTCTTTTACGTGAAAGGCAAATAAGCCATTTTAGGGCTTCCCAAGCTTTTCTTCTTCAAATTTCTATCAAACCTCACATAAAATCAACCATTTAAGATATGATTCAACTTCTATATGGTTTTAACATCAGATTTGAGAGCTCAATTGAAGAAAATTGGGAGAATTTCGGATGGATTGCGTATGAGTGAATAGTAATCTGAAATTGGGTAAATGCTTATTTTTGAGTTTTAATAATTTTTGAAAGTAATTTTAGGTTCCAAAATAAGATATATTCAGTTAGATTTTAATTTAGATGTGTGTTTGAATTATTATGAATTTTTGAATACTATGAATGAATAGTGATCATGTATGGAAAAGACAGTTTATTTTCAAGTTTTGATATTTTTCTAAGATGTAATAAGATGCCGATAAGAGATCTACCAAGTCAATTTAAGAATTTTATGGTTGTTATATTTATTGTGAATTTTTGGAAGTTATGGATGAATAGTAACTGAATATTGCATGAGTAGTTGTTTTAAGGATTTTGTAATTTTTATATATGCCATTTGATGCCAATTGAAGTTTTCTATGGTCAATTTTAATTTTGGAAGTGCATGAATTTTAATTGGAAATTTTACATGCTTTTGAGGTGTATATTGTGGAGGAAAGAGAAATGATCAGTGGAGAAAGGAAATAGAAGACACATGAAAGCTTGAAGAAGTGCTTTAAGCACATTTGGTATGTTTATCCACTAATATTATGTTTTAAAGATTTATTTTTAGCATTTAAAGTGTGTGTTATGCATGTTAATGATTTAATTATTTCACTTGATAGTAATATGAGGTTGTAACAATGTTTAACTATGTGTGTTGATAATTTAATTTGTTGGATGTTGGTATAGTCCATATGGTAGCCGAATGTGACACTAAACACGTCATGAAGTGGATATAGGTGTGTATGGCCTAATGTGGATTTTATGAGTCATGTGATAATATATGTATGTAATAAATGCAAGTGTGTGTTTTGGAGAAATTGAGTTAATAGTTGTGACTTTGAATGATAATTATAAGGAATGGTGTATGTGAATGATGAAATGGAAATAAGAAAGTTATATAAATGGCCTAACTAGTGTGCATGAGTTATGGTTATGATGAATATGGCTTGCATGAATATATGGTTTATGCAATGATGGACTATAAGTGTAACACCCATTTCCCATTCTATATGAACAGGTAAGAAGTGTCACTAGACTGTTTAATTTAACTCATCTGTACCTTCATTTATGAACCACTGCCTATTGATATACTATTCATGTCACCCTCAGGTGTTACCAGACATTTTAAAATAAATGGGCAGCATAACAACTGCTTTATTGCCTAGCCAAGATTTTAAACCTGTAAAAGAACACTTCTATAACATTATATACCATCACCATCCTTATTGGACCCTCTGGTCCTCCAATATTTCATCAAACACCACATATCTCA
>CANXYI011755933.1:0-10688 GCA_948208565.1 Hura crepitans
ATAAATATTATAAGAACACTTTTGGTTAATAAATGGACTTGAAATGAGCCACTTGGCCCATTAGTTAGACACCCACTGGATGGGTTGACTAGTCAACTTAGGGTTTTTGCAGTTGCTAGTTGTCTAGTGTTCAGGCACTAAAATTTTATTGGTGGCTAGGCCTATGGGCTAATCTCCATTATATCACCCAGATGTTAAGATCTTACTTATGGCTAGGGAGGCCTACGGGCTGATCTCCATTATATCACCCAGATGTTAAGATCTTACTTATGGCTAAGGAGGCCTACGGGCTGATATCCATTATGTCTCATAGATATTACTTAATTGTGTCTGGAGAGGCTATGGGCTGATCTCCATTATGGCACACATGTCAGTGTAGCGACATAGGTCAAGAATGGGGACCACTGCAATAGTTTATTTTTCCTCTAGATCTAGTGTTTTTAAATGTCATCTTCCTAGTTAGGCTAGTGAATTAAATCAAGTGAATAATCAAAATGTTCATAGAGATAAAAAAAAAATTAAGCATGATTGGATAATATTTTATGAGCATTGATGAAATATAGACTTAAGGGCATTTTGCTCATTTTACACCCGTGTGTTTAAATAAATTGATTGATGTAAAGTATACATGCTATGAATGTTAATAACTACTTTGAATAATTTATGTGCGTTAAAAAGGTTATTTCATGACATATAAATGCCATAGGGGTATTTTAGTAATTTGGCACCATATTATATAAATTGAATCAAATAATAAGGTAAACTTAATTATTAGACTATAAATGTATGAAAAGATATAATGCCATGATTTAAATACTTTAAGTTCACCACTAAGTATCTCGTATACTCAACATATCTATTTTGGTGCACAGGTACTCAAGAGTGGAATACTGCCAATGCTGCCTCGTGAAGTGTGTCAATAAGAGTTTAAAGGATACCTATAAAGGAATATAAAGTAAATATTGTAAAGTTTTGATATCCATATACCTAGGTGGGAAGTGGGTAAAAACATGTATTTAAGTTCTGTATATGTGATGTATATAAGTAAGCATAAACTATTGATGGAAATAAAGTAGCCCTATATGTTTCCTTGTGAATGTATGTGCAAAAATGATGCCTGCTGATGATGTAACCCTGAGGCTCTATATGTGTATGTTTTTATCTCAGGCTTGAGGCCTGTGTTTACTGTGTAATAATTGTTGATGATAAGATAAGAATGGGGGACAAGATGGGTCCAGGAGCTGTGAAATGTTTATAGAAGTGTGCAACAAGTTTTAAAATTTTTGGATAGGAACTTCGATAGCCGTTATACTGCTGAAATTTCTAAAATTTTTGGGAATGACTTGTAATTACCTAGAATTGGCATCCTTTGTATGATTACACCTTGAATGAGATATAAATCCAATGAGTAGTGAATTTAAAAACAAAGTAAGTTAAATTAATGTAAAGTAATGAAAGTTAAATGAATGGTACTAATAGCCAATAGTAAGATGGATGACCTAAGAGTGTGTGCATCATCTATGGGGTTTCCTAGGGAATCTAGTAGGGGGTGTCACACCTGGTCTACGTGCAAGTGAACCGGCAATTTGGGCACACTTCTCGAACCCTGTGGCACTATTCACTGAGCCTCAAAACATAGGTGTTACATTTCTTCCCCTCTTAATAAAATTTCATCCTTGAAATTACCTTAAGCAAATAACTATGGATAATAGGCTTTTATCAACTCTTTTGGCTCTTAGGTAGCCTCTTCTATATTGTGGTGCCCCATAACACCTTAACTAGTGGTATGGATTTATTCCTCAATTGTTTTACCTCATGGTCAAAATCTGAACTTGTTCCTCTTCATAACTCAAATCAAGTTGTACCTTGATATTCAACATCAAAATCACATGTGAAGGATCCAATTTGTACCTCCTGAGCATAGAAACATAGAATACATCATGAATCTTCTATAGCTCAAGTGGTAATGCCAACCTATACGCTAGAGGTCTAACCCTCTCTGTAATCTCATATGGCCTGATAAACCTAGGACTTAGTTTCCCCTTTTTACCAAATCTCAATATTTTCTTCTAAGGAGAAATCATCATAAATACTTTATCACCAACTGCATATTCAATGTCTCTCTACTTTAGGTCAACATATGATTTATGTATATCAATTATTGCCTTCAGCCTCTCTTTGACTATTCTTACTTTTTCTGTAACATCTCAGATCAATTCAACACTTGAAATCTTACTTTCCCTAGCTTCACTCCAACATAAGGGAGTTCTACATCATCTGCCATACAATGCATCATATGATACCATTCCTAAACTAAATTTGTAGTTGTTATTTTAGGCAAACTCTGCCAAAGATAACTACTAATCCTAGCTACCCTTAAACTCAATAGCACAACCTTGCAATATATCCTTTAGTATCTGTATGACCCTCTCTGACTTCCCGTCAGTCTGAGGATGAAATGTTATGTTGTAAGCCAGTCTAGTACATAATGCCTCCTATAACTTCTTCTAGAATCTAGAAGTAAAGCAGTCACTGGCACACCATGTAATCTGACTATCTCATCTATATATAGTCTTCCCAATTTTTCTAAGGAGTAATCCATTCTGATAGGGATAAAATGTGCTGTCTTAGTTAACTTATCCACTATTGCCCACACAACATCACACTTGCCTCTAGCCATAAGCAAACTTATCATGAAATCCATAGTCACTTTTTCCCATTTCTATTCTAGTATTGTTATAGGATGTAGCAATCTAGAAGGAACCTAGTGTTCAGCCTTTACCTGCTAACATGTCAAACACCTAGCAATATATTCTGCTATATCTCTTTTCATACCAGGCTACTAATACTGGGATTTTAAATCTAAATGCATCTTTGTGCTCCTTGGGTGCATGGAATAAGGAGCTTCATGTGCCTATTTAAGTATCTGTAATCTCAAGTCATATGTATTAGGTACATATAACATGTTCTGATAAAATAGATATCCATCCTCTATTAACTCAAACCCTATAGCCTTCCCTTCTTTAGCTTTACTAATTATCTGAACTATTTGATCATCTCTCATATGATTTTCTTTAATCTGTTGCCTATAATCTAGCTTCACTTGTAACTTAGCCAATACAACATCTTTTAAAGTATACTATAACTTGGCATTCATAGCTATCAAAGTCACCATAAATTTTCTGCTTAAGGCATTAGCCACCACATTTGCCTTTCTTGAATGACAATCAATGATGCAATCATAATCTTTAATTAACTCTAACCATCTTCTCCATCTCAGGTTCAGTTTTTTCTATGTAAAGAGGTATTTCAAGCTTTTATGATATGTATATATGTAACACTTCTCACCATACAGATAGTGTCCCCAAATTTTCAAAGCAAACACAATAGTAGCTAGCTCTAAGTCATGTATAGGATAGTTCCTCTCATGTGTCTTCAATTGTCTTAAAGCATAAACTACTACTTTTCCATCTTACATCAATACATAGCCTAAGCCATTCTGTGAAGCATCACTATAGATCATAAAGTCCTTACCTTATTCAGGCTAAATCAGGATAGGAGCCTTTATCAATATCTATTTCAACTTATCAAAACTAGCTTGACATTTATCATCCAACTCAAATTTTACACTCTTTCTGATTAGTCTGGTTAAAAGAGTGTCAATGATGGAGAATCCTTTTATAAATCTCCTATAGTACCCAGCTAACCCTAGAAAACTTCTCTCCTTTATAACATTCCTAGTTGGTTCCCATTATAGGACTACTTTCACTTTACTGGGATCAACTCTAATTCCCTCAGCTAAAACTATATGGCTTAGAAAAGCAACTTCCCTTAGCCAAAACTCACACTTATTGAGCTTAGCATACAACTATCTCTCTTTTAAGATCTATAACACCACTTAGAGATGTTGTTCATGCTCTTCCTAGCTTCTAGAGTATAGTAGGATGTCATCTATGAACACCATAATGAACTGATCTAGATAAGGTTGGAAAACTCTATTCATGAGATCTATGAAAGCTACTAGAGCATTGGTGTGCCTAAATGGCATCACTAAAAACTCATAATGCCTATACCAGGTTCTGAAGGCAATTTTAGGGATATTAGCCTTCTTAATCCTCGGTTAATGATATCTAGATCTCAGATTAATTTTAGAAAATACTCCTACCCCTCTCAACTGATCAAAGAGGTTATCTATCCTGGGTAAGGGATACTTATTCTTCATAGTCATTTTATTCAACTACCCATAATTAATGTATAAACTAAAGCGACCTATCTTTCTTCTTTACAAATAACACAGGTGCTCCCCAAAGAGATACACTGGGTCAGATAAAACCCTTATCGAATTGTTCTTGCAACTTTACCTTCAATTCTTTTAACTTAGCATGTACCATTCTAGAAGGAGCAATAGATATTGGAGCTATACCAAAATATACCTCAATCTCAAAATCAAGCTCTCTATGAGGTGGTAAACCTAAAAACTCTTCAAGAAAAACATTATGGAATTTAGATACAACATGAATGTTTTCAAGTTCAAAGTTGGAAGCATTCATGTCAACAACATAGGCTAAGTATGCCTTACAACCTTTTTAAAGGAGTTTTTGTGCCTTAACAGTAGAAATAAGATTATTTAACAAATGTCTCTCACTGTCCACTATCACTGTCAATCCCTCTACAGTTTGGAGGGTCAATTCTTATGTCTACAGTTAAGGATAGCCTGATGTTTAGTCAACCAGTCGATTCCCAATATCACATCAAATTCATTAAAAGGCAAACCAGTCAAGTCAGTTGAGGAACTATATCCCTGAATCACTAAAGGGCATTGCCTATATATCTTGTTCATAGTAGCACTTTGTCATATAGGATTACTAACTTTAATGTCAACATAAACATTTTTAGGTTCTAGTCCTCTATTCTGTGCTTGTTTAGTGCATACATATGAATGTGTAGAACTAGGATCAATCAAAGCTAAAACTAGAACATCAAATAAGTAAAAAGTACCAGTGATAACATTTGGTGTTGTAGCCCCTTCTCTAGCTCTCATAGCATATTACCTTATTGGAGCATGAGCTTCTAATCTAGTACCTTAGCTAGCACTAGGTTGCTTACCCCTATTTTGCCTTTGTCCTCTGTTTTGTGGTGCAACATTAGAAGTTTGTCTAATTACCCTTTGCTTGTCTATGAGGACAATCTCTTCTATAGTGATCTCTAAAACCATACTGAAAACATTCCTCGCATTGACCTACTCTACATTGCCCCCAATGCCTTCTTTGACAAGTGGCAGATATGAGAGGTCCATTCCAGTTACCCCCTATACTCAAAGTACTACCAGCTCGATGAGGCAATAAAGGTCTACCAATTAAAGCTTGTCCCAACCTTTGGATTTATGCCTATCTTGACCCTTGATATCCTATCTAATACTGAGACCTAGGCTGATTCTATACCTATGACTAACCCTCTCTCCTCTTCTTCCCATCTCTTGATACTGCACTAGAGTGTCCCATAGTAAACTGCCTCTTTCTCTAAATGAGTTCCCTCTTTTCTTGTACCATTTCTTTCATGTTGTATACTACTGATACTAATATAGCAAAATCCCTCTCTCTAGTATTAGCTATCTACATCTTCAGCTCCACATTCAATCCTGCCAGAAATCTCTTACATTTCTCCTCCTCATTAGGGATAAATTCCTCAGCATTCTTTAGGAGTCTAGTAAAGTCCTTTTCATATTTTGACACTGTTCTCCTTGCCTACTTCAAATCTATGAATTCTTGTCTCTTTTTATCCTTATAAGAGTCAGGTATGTATCTCTTTCTGAACTCCTTAAGGAAAAATTCCCAAGTTAACTCTACTAGTGTTTTTCTTCTCTTGATAGAGTTCCACTAGTTGTAGGCTTCTTCCTATAAAAGATAAGTAGCACACTACAGATTCTCAACCTCAATACAATTTAACTACTTTAAAACTCTGAAGGTCCTATCTAGCTAGTATTCAGCTCTGGCAGCATCATTCTCCCTCCTTCCGAGGAAGTCAATACCTCATGTCTTCCCTAACCTCTCTAAAAGAGTCTTCTATAGAAGAACTAGTGGTGGAGGTGGTACTGGTCCTGGAGGAGAAGGAGGTGGAGCAGTAGCAGTAGAAGTATGTCAGAGCAAATTTACTATCTATTGCAATAAGGCAGGTAACACTTCAACCTGCTAATAACCTGGCACTGGTAATTATGGCTACTATATAGCATCACTAGGTTCAGGTACAAATGTATTGCTTACCCCCTAAATTGTAGTTAGTGCAAAACTAGCCACCTTTTCGGCCCCTCCTTAAGGTGCTTGAACAACCATATGCTTGCTATAAAATAGAATAACTTATTAGCCTCAGACAGTGTAACAGTTTAAAGGAATTGGGAACTTAACATTTAATATCCATATACTCTACTGAGGAACAATAAACCTAAGCTCTAATACCATAAAATGTGATAGCCTCTACTGGATCCTCAAAGAAACCTAATAGGTGATGCACGTACTCCTAGGTCACCTGTCTTATCTTTACTTACTAGTACCATTTGTTTCCAAATTCACTTCTTCTTGTTTTTATAATTTACTTAAGTTGATTTCATGCTAATGGTGTTGATTTTATGCAATTATGGGTAATTCTAAATTTTTCAAAATTTTGACAGCATAACGGCTGAACAGGTCTCTATCCAAAAATTTTAAAACTATTTCAACACTTCTATAATCATTTCACAACTCCTAAACCCATATGGTCCACCATTATCAACATAACATCAATAACTATCATATAGCAATCACAAGCCTCATGCCACAGATAATAAACATACATATATAGAGCCTCAGGCTCACATCATCAATAAGTATTATTTCTAAACATTCATTCACAAAACATATGGTTTTATTCCATTCATATCAATAGTTTATACATACTTATATGCATTACATTCATAGAATATAATACATTTTACTATCCATTTCCCACCTACGTATATGGATATCAAAACTATACAACATTTACTTTGTGTTCTTTCAAAAACTATCCTCTAAACTTTTATCTACATGCTTCATGAGGCAGGGTTTCGATCTTGATTACCTACGCACCAAAATAAGTACGCTGAGTATATGAGATACTCAGTTGTGAACTTAAAGCATTTAAATCATGTCATCATATCTTTTTTATACATGTGCAATCCACTTATTATTCTTACCAACTCCTTTAGTTCAATTTACACATTATAGTGCCAAATTACCAAAATACCCCTAATGCATTTATATGTCATAAAATAATCTTTTTAACTCACATAAATCATTTAGGATAGTTATTAATATTCATGGCATGCATATTTTACATTAATAAATTCATTTAATAACATATGTGTAAAGTTACCAAAATGCCCCTAAATCTATATTACATTAATTTATTCAGAAAATATTATCCAATTGTGCTTAATTTTTATTTTTTATGATCATATTGATTATTTACTTAATTCAATTCACTGGCCCAACTAGAAAGATGACACTTACAAATATTAGACTTAGAGGGAAATAAACTAGTGCAGTGGTCCTTATTCTAGACCTCGACCGCTGCACCGGCATGTGTGACATTATGGAGATCAGCTCATAACCTCTTTAGACATAAATAAATAACATCAATCTATGTGACATAATGGAGATAAGCCTATTGGCCTCCCTAGCCACAAATGAAATCTCAACACCTGTGTGACATAATGGAGATTAACCCGTAAGCCTCCTCAGCCACAATTAATCATCATCAAGTATGTGACATAATGGAGATAAGCTCGTAGGCCTCTTTAGAAACAAATAATCTCAACAACTATATGACATAATGGAGATTGTCATGTAAGCCTCTCTAGCCATAATGAATATCATTGCCTGAACATCAGACAACTAGCAGCTGCTAAAACCCTAAGTTAATCGGTCATCCAATCTAGTGGGTGTCTAACTAATGGGCCAAGTAGCTCATCTTAATTTCATTCATTGACAAATTGTGTTCTTATAATAATTAAGTTTCAAATATACACATTTATGAATTTTATTAGATATTTCATTTTTTATCAGTCTGGTATAGCCCTATTATGGCTCTTTTAGGTAAAAATTCAAAAGTATTTTCATGTTCTAAAACTATCTAAATTCAACGTTCAATATGCTTTAAATTATCTTGTCATTTATTTCCATGTATTAAATACTTTCTATCCATTGACATTTTTCATTCAAGTAATAGTCAACTGGATAGTTATAGGTCATGTTAACCACTTTTGAAAGTACATTTATAGGACTATTGTAAGTCAAATTTCAGTACAGTTTTTAACATCTTATTCATTGTATCCATAGGCCCAAAGGCAAAATATTTCTAAGCTGATTCCAAAGCCATATCATAGGCACAATTGCCATTCATTCTCACATCTAAATTCTAGCCCTAAAGGCACAATTTTATGTTCATTTTCATAGTTCATTATAAGTTACTTTTTAAGCAAATGTTTTAAGCCATTTCCATAAGTTTTGGTTCAACATTTCCATTCATTTTTATATATGTTTTCAAGGTTTATACAAGTCCAATTATTCCATAATCATTGTCTAATATGAAGGTCGTTTCTTAAGTCAATTGTCAAAACCATTATAGTACATATTCATTTCACTTAAATAACTAAGTTACCTGCCCTATTGCCATTAACATTCCTCTTAGGTACCAAGGAAAATAATGCCTAATTCCATTTACTTTCTATATTGTATCAATATTCATCTATACATATATGCCATGAACACAAATACACACATGCTTACTCAATTCCAAGCCAATTCTCATAGGTTACATATACTATAAGTCATTTATCAAACATCATAAATAAATTTATCTATGGAAAGCTCTCAAGTATAAGTATAGAGAATACATTTCATAGCATTTTCCAATCACAACAACCATGAATCTCATTCTAACATGCCAAGAAATCCTTAAATCATATTCTAGGCATCATATATCCAATCCAAGCATTCAAACAAACCAAAATCAGCAAGCACATGAAGCCTAAATTCAAAGTCCCTTAAGTTATATAATCTAAGCTCATTAGTTCACCAATTTTAATCATTTAAATCATGATGTTTATTCATGAATCTCAACCTCAAGCCATCCTAATTTACTGTCCATTATCCAAAAATACTTCATGGCATGAAAGAAATCCTCTAAGTTCATTTACAAGTGAGAAAAACCCCTTAAATCCATAAGAAACCAAAGCTATCTAGTTTTCCATGGTAGTCTTCCTCCCTCTTTACAAACCTCAATTTGCCATCTAATTGCCACAGACACCTCACACACATAATCACAAAGGTATTAGGCATGGTCTAGCATTAAATGGTAACCAGAAATCCTATGAAATGTGGAAGAAATAACCATGAACTCATTTAAAGGTCACCAATCAGGATAGCTTGAACCAAGAATTTTTAATGACTTTTATCTCCCAACTAAAGAATTCTTTTTGCCTAATTCCTTTTCCCCGTGATGCCTAATAGGCAAAAATGAATTTAGAAACTAGAACCACCATTTTTAGTCAAGAATGGAAAGAGTTATGGCCAGTTGAAGTTCTTTCTAGCATTAACAACAACAAAGGATGAAGGAAAATTTTTTTTCATTTTATTTGAGTGGAATCCACATGGCATAACCCATTTGCCACTTGGCATTAAATTTTTGCCACTTGGCATGGCCATGGGCTTATTTGACATGACATGGGATGTTCCAAAATAACCTAAAATCCTAAAACCATCTTGATTTTTTGGTAAACTTAAGAAATTCAAAGTAATTCACTTAGACCTTAGAAAATTATGCTGTTCATTTTAAAATTCATAATTTAACCCCACTTACATGCTTGTAAATTTCCATGGCCGAATTTTATCGATTCTCAAATTGGCTCAATTTATGTGCCAACCTAAAAAATCAAGAGACTTCACAAACCACCTCCATTTTCAAAAATTATTTCACCAATTGACCTAAAATGATTTTTAACATCCAAAATAAGGTATTTTCGAGTCAGTTTGGGCACATCCTAGGTCAGTCCCACCCTAAAAATTTTTTATTGCATAAGTGCATTCCTTACTACCTCTAATGAATTATTGGTTCTGCTAAATTTTTAAATTTCAACTTTTTCATCAGTTTAAAGCCCCTCAAAGTTTCATGACCAATGCCACTATCTCGGTCTAAGTGCAAGTGACTCGGCTACCCAAGCATACTTCTCAGACCCTGTGGCACTGTCTACGAAGCCTCAGAACATAGGCGTTACATAATCAGCTATGTCTCTCTTCATGCCTAGCCACTAATAGACCATCTTCAAATCTTGGTATATCTTAGTACTGCCAGGATGCATAACATATGATGTATTGTGCGCTTCTTATAGAATCTACTGTTTTACATCTTTACTATCTAGTACACAAAGGCACTCATGATAATATAAATAACCATCTTCGTTCATCATAAACTCGATAGACTTCCCCTATTGGATTATACCCATGATTCTTTGAAGCCTATGATCATTCTTCTATGAATCCTTCACTATCTGTATGAAACTTTACTTGACCGGTAGCTCAGCTAAAAAACCATTATCATCTTACAGCTTCAAGCTGACATGCATCACTTTCAATGCTAATATAAACATCCTACTCATGGTATCTACAACCACATTA
>CANXYI011756127.1:0-11610 GCA_948208565.1 Hura crepitans
TTCAAGTATTTTATATACCTTTTATCTATCTCATACCATTTGGTCATTTCCAGATGTGTAATTACTAAGTACGGACTTTTGTTTTCAATTTTATAACATAAACATGGGAAAACATTTTATAGCATTATATAAGCGAAGGTCATAATTACAATGTAACTTATCTCACACATACATTTGACTTCATTAGCAATTTACCAAAATGGCTAAATGCTTTACTAAATAAAAAGGAATGTTATACATTTTCTATATATCACAGTTGTGATACACAACTGGTTCTTAAATCATAAACACTTATGATTCTTTGTCATTCTAATGGTTTAATTATGCTTTACATGCACTTTTAGATATAATTCATTTAACCACAATTTTAGTTAGCATATTAGGACAAAATTGCCTGAAGCTAACATTCTTCATTTCTTACCATAATCACATGATCCCAAAGTTTAAAGAGAAAAAAAAAACATGCACGTATCTATCATATTCATTTGCTAAATCAAGATTGATAGTGATGTAAACTACAAAATATATTTCTTTTGAATACTTTAACATTTAAGACACAAACATTAAAGTGGCAGCAGTGATTTTGAAGGTCTCAGTAAATAAATAAAAAAAAGTCAATAGCAGGGTGATCTCTCTAATGCAATAATAGTCATAAATATGATAACATAGTAAATAAATAAAAAAATTACAAATTTTCGGCTCTATAGGTTTCAAAAGAAAAACCCCATATTATTGTACTCAGTCACAATCTCTAAACTCTCTTTGGCTACAACATTTACAGTAAAATAAATATAAAATATTCAGTCTATAACTGAAAAAAATTTCAAAGGTTTTATACTTATTCAAGTGAATTTATTCTAAATGTGTTTAACTTTAAGGTTAAGACTTAGAAGTAATTCGTAAGTTGTATATGCTTTTCATCATAGCCAAAAATAGAAATTCTACACAAGACCTATCCCTAAATTATGCAGTTAGAAGTTGTTGTTTCTATTATAACAGGTCTGTTGCAGATGAGCAATAACGTTTAGCCCATTTTCTTTCTTTCTTAGCCAATTGGACATTCTCAAAAGCATGAGTAAGGATTAAACCTTGTTTAAAGCCTTAAGCCTCTCTAAAACAACAACTATTACTGTTGAATTTCTGTAAAAAAATTGACTACAACAAGCCTAGCTATGCTCTCAGCCCTTTATTTCTTTAAATACTCAAGTTATACAAGTTCCAACCATAACAAATAGCATATCATTGATTCATTGGACTACAATTCAAAATTCAAACTCAATTTCATTCGAAATCCCATTATGGTAGGTACTAAATTTTGCAAAAATTTGCAGCATCCTTTTATTCTAGCCAAATTCCTAGTTTCACTTACAATTCTATATGTAACTACACCAACTTTTGGAATTATAATGCATTTATTCAAAAACTCATACCAATAATCAAGAATTAATTCAGTTTACACATAATTTAATCTATTCAAAAATCAATTTAACATTTAGACCTCTCAACCTTTCGATCCCTCACCAATTTCTCTCAATTCAACCAAATTTCAACATGCATGAACCATTTCCTATCTAATTCAACAAGTAGAAGTCAAATTAATTCTATAAAAGTAGAAATTCATACCTATTATAGGATAAACATCAATGTTATTGTCCTTTGCCATTATTGATGCTACTCCTCTATTTTCTTTAAAATTCGATTATCATTTTAAACTTCTATTAAAAATCCAAACATTCACCTCTTTCTAAAATTAAGAAAATTCAAAGAAAATAAGTAAACTCCCAAAATTTCAATCCTAATTTTGTAAGCATAAGAGCTTTGTACCCTTTCTTACTTGTCTAACTTCCAAGCAAAACTCTCAGCTCTCTGCACCCAGTTGAGAGAAATGAAATTATCTCTTTAAAAATCAAGTAGCAACCACAATAGAGCTTTATTCAATAGCGAGTCAAAAACTCAATAGATATATCCCAAGTTTTCCCCTTAAATCTTCTATTTTAAGATTGAGACATCTTGCAACCTTAATTAGGGCTAATTTTAGATTTTGGGAGCTAGCTGGTGAAGCTTTTCCTTCAAGATGATAATAGGCCACTCCTTGCTAACTTCACGAAACTTTTATTCCATCCTAAATAGATGACCCTTTTCTAGGAATCATGTTTCTTATAATTTGAGTAAAAACAATAGTGCCATAAAAAAATTCCTTAACTTCATTGACAAAATTCAAAGTTGTTTGTGGCATATGGTTATTGATTTAGCACTTAACCATTATCTCGTATGAGGGATATTATCCTTTGGCTTTTGCTGCATTCTTTAGGCTAAAAATATAATTTATTATCATTTATAATTCAACTATAGCTTTATATTTTTAGATTAATTCTTTTCCATTAATCTTTATCAAAGTATTTTACCGAATATTTTTCATATAACCATGTTAAAATAAATCATTCATTTTAGTACTCCTGTAAGTATTACTTCTTCCATTTTATTTTATATAATCAATTACTCAAATTTCCTTACACGTGTTATGTGTGTGGCTCTGGTACCCGATACAGTCATCCATGCTAGGATAATTGGACATGTAACAAATGTGACACTGAAGTGTCCAAGCAACATATGAACAAGTGTTACACCGGAGTGCCCATGTAACATATGAACACGTGTGGGGAATACTTCCCCAAATACCACGTGCGGCTGGTCAACCTATCCTAAACCATAACTATCTAGGTCATCGGGGCATAGTAATAACTAAATTGACGTAGTTCATCCTTTTATTTCATGTACACGCGTGCCTTTACATTTGATACATTATACCTATGTGGTTATTCATCTTTTTATTACATTTATCTAATTGATTATTCCTTGAACATTTCCTATAAATGCTCTTGTTTGATAGTTATGTGTTATGAATTACAAATGTTATTGTTCTTATCATAACTTATACCTTTATTTCTATATATACATGTATTCATATGTTTTCTTTTCATGTATTTCTTTTGAATTTCATGTAAGCTCTATTTTTTCTAATATATATGTATATATGTTTATTTCCTTTTAACTTGTACTTATAAATTTATTAAATTATCATTTACCATTTCTTTTATTCAATTCCTCTTTATTTCTTTTATATGAATTCTTAACTTTTATTCACAATTATATTTCTTTTTTATCATGTTTTTCTTAGCCATTTACATTATCAAGATACATTTTACATATTACAAATACATATATAATTTGTTAACTATCTATCTATTTAACAATAATTATGTAAAATTATTTCCTTATTACATGTACTAATGTTTTTCTCATTTGATCTTTTGCTCTTTATTATATAATCTTTCTCTATCTTATAATCATATTTCTTTAATATATATATATATATATCTATATATATATATATATATATATATGTGTGTGTGTGTGTGTGTGTGTGTGTGTATATATTCTTTACCTATATTATTTACATTTCCTTATGGTTATGTTACTTCTTATTATAACTCTTCAAAATATTTCATTCTATGTCTCTAATTATCAAGTATTTATTCTTATAATTTCATCTATTTAATTTTATTATTATTTTTATTTGTTCATAATTTAATTTATTTTATTTCTTTATTACTATTCTTTTGTGCTCATATTATTCTCTTCAATTTACACACACCCACCCACCCACCCCCTCTCCCCCCCACACACGTATATTTATATATGTTACATTTTTCTCTTCATCATATACCTTAATTCTTTACTCTTATTGATACACGTTAAGGGTGTGCATAGGATGGGATGGTTTGAAATTTATTAAATTTTAGTCCCATCCCAAACTTTCAGGAATACTAAAATTCAAGTCCTAGTCCCATCGCATTTCTTTAACGAACCAGTCTCATTCTAAATCATTTTTCAGGACAAAACATAATAGAATTTTGGGACTATGGGACACATCAAAATGGTATGGATGGGATCAGAATATCCCATTTAAAATATATTAATAATGTAAAATAATAAAAATGAATTTCATCTATGTTTCATTTGAATTATAGTAAATATATTTGTAAAAAACATAACACATCCAAAAAAAGAAATTGAATTCAAACTCAACTAAACTTATGGCCTTTCTTTGAGCGTGGGTTCAACGTAAATTGAAAAAGAAGACGTAAGAAATAAGGAGAAATGGGGGTAGGGTGACTGTGATTGTGATTATGAATGTGAAATGCAATTATGGTAATTGGTAAATGTTTAAATGACTAAATGGTAAGGTAAATTAGGGTTTAAAAAAACTATTTTAAAAAAAAACTATTATACTATTATCAAATATATATTATATATTATTATCTAATAATTATATAATATAAGGATATTATAAATCTATTTAAAGATGTGTAATTATATAATATATAATTATATATTATTATTAAACATGTATATTACACATAATTATATATAATATATTTAATAAAATATATTGATTCGGGATGTCTCATTTTCGATTCAAATTGGTTCAAGATGGATAACCGGGTCAAGACATAAAGAACATAATACTTAATTCCAATCTCGTCCCAAATTTAAATTCTATTTAAGACTTGGGACATATATTTAAAAAAAATTAATTTTTTACAATTCGAAATATTTTGAGACTATTTTTTGGTTCGGTTCGGATATTCTGTATCCCATACACATCCCTAATACACATATACTTGTAATATTATATATATCTATTAACTTAGTTAATATAAAACATTTCTTTTAGAATTAATCTCACTTTAATTTCAATGTTTAAATTCATGTATCCTTTTATTAATTAAAATCCTCTTAAATAGTATCTAATTAGGTTATTTATTTTCTTTTATTCTCTCTCTAATTAGAGTTTCTTAATCTTTACATGGATTTACATATTTCCATCTTTCATGTAGATTTTAAAATGTTATATCAAATATTGCACATTGGTGTTTTATTTCCCATGTAACATTTTCAAGTAATCATATACTTGTTTTCACGTATTTATATGACTTCTAATATTATTTTTTATGACTCTTTTCTAACTTTTAATACATAAATTTTCTCATACCAATCTTAACTTAATTGTGGTGAATTTACCATAAGGGAATTTTGGCTTAACCACTCAAATACCTTATATCTCATTTTTTTTATCCACATTAGAAAGCATTCACTACTTATATTCAATCATGTATTCACAATATAACTTAAATTTACAAGTAACCATACATCAATTTCTACACTTATAGATTTCGGCCACTTAGAGTTTGATACATCAAAAGAAATACTCTTTTATCCAATATCATTTCTATCAATCTATGAGATTTCAACTACTAATCAAGTTTTATACTTAAGTAATTAGCTATTTCATCAATTTTCCATACCAAATGTGCTTTGGCCTAAGGAGCAAGTAAGGTTACACATTTTTATTTTAAGGTTTTCTAATCTCATATCACATAATTTTAAGCAAAACTAATCATACAACATTTTATTTTTAACAATCTATCTTATACAAGTAAAATAATAATTTACATATTAATATAATAGCATAAATCATAGTGTTAGAATACATTTACCTCTTTTAAAAGCTCTAATCCACTAAATCTTCATCTACACCTCTTCAATTTCATCATGTCATCATCCACTCTCCAATTTTTCATCCTTCATAACCATTTTCCTCATGTAAAAATTCATGAAAATTCCATTAATACAAATTCTTAACTTGAATTCATAAACATTTATCTAATGACCTAAAAAAAACTCATATAAATTATTGGTTTGAGAATCACTTACCAACTTATGAATGACCCGAAACACTTGTATTCTTCCTCCTTTCTTCCTTTAAATCACATTCCTTTAAGTACTTTTTAAAGGGCTAATGAAGTGGTTGGTATAAGCTTTCATTTTAGCATATTTTTTTAGGGTAGCATATTTTTTAGGGTAAAATGGTCAATTAACAAAAGAATTTTAAGAGATAAAAGGATAGGTATAATTCGGCCATGAAGGGGAGAAAAGGAAGGAGGGTTAGCTGAAACTTATGATTATTTGACATTAAATTGCTATTTATATAATTATTTCAATGGTGGAGATTAAATGAAGTAACACATGTATGATTGATAATTAACCCATATGGCATATTCTTATGTATTTAATTTAATTATTTTAAATATTTTGGATGGCCAAGATCTCATGTCCACTATTTGATCCACTAAATACAAATGCTCCATAAAAAAAATATCATGTCGTGTTTATCTAATTAATTTGTCATTTTCTTCATTAATTTGACTAATTTATTTTTAATAGTTCCCTTATTCATAAAATTCTAACTCTATGATTTTTGAATTCTTGAAATTTCTGTGCATTAGAATGCTTAAGCTTTGAATTTTTTTGAGCTCGTTTTATAAATTTTTGATTCAACTCTAAAAAGGTTACTATTCATTTCGGACTGTATTCTAGATTTCATTTTCTTTAACCTCCTACATGACCTTATTTGGCTCTCAAATTACACCATAGTTCCTTTTACAATTTATCTTACCACCCGATAGAGTTGGTTTCATTTAAGCCCGAGATGCACTATTTATGGCCAGGGTTCACTATTCACCAGGGCCATTTCCTGAACCTCTTTCTTTTCACATTTTCTCATCCCTTCTATGCCATATGTTTTTGTCCACTAAAATTGAAATTTCCATTTTGCCCTTGGCCTATTAACATAATTACTATTTCGCCATTTAGTCGTTTTTCGCTTAATTATTCACTTAAACTAACTCTATTTGATCTGTACGTGAATTTCATTCATCAATTTAATTGTTAAATTGCCTATACATGTACATAAGAATAGAGAAAAAGGGGTATATATGACAGTCACATGAGAAGAAAGTATAAGTGAATAGAAGCTAATAAAGGATTATCAGATTTATCGAAAGATCAAAAGTAAGCAAAATCCGAATAATCATTGTTAAAAATCTACATGTAAGAAATGATAAAAGATATCACGTGAGATTATTATAAGTAATTATAATATAAGTACATGTAGCTGGTAATAAGTACAACAGATATAATGAGAAAAAGTTAAATAATTATTTACGTACTTTAGTAGCTAACTAACTATAATTTAAACATTAAATAGAAATGATACTAAAGTATATATGCAATTAAAAGACATAAGGAAACGAAAAGGTCAATACACAAAGATATCGTATAAGTATATGCTAAATTGTCAGAGTTTAATTACAAGATAAATGTATTAGAAAATAAGATAAAATAGATAATGAATTGTAAATAAAGGTAAATTGAATCAAAAATCAAAAGCAATAGTACAAGATAAAGATAATATAGCTTATGTATAAGAAATGAATATTGGAATGTTAAATAGCACAAAGTTATGGGAATTATAGTAAAAGAACATTAGAAAGAATAGATGAACAAAAGTTATAAGTAACAAACAAGACTTATTATAAGACAAAGACTAGACCTATATATAAGTTAGAAGTTAACTAAAAGATTCGAATATAATACTCTAATAGAGTTATTGAAATTAATTGTAAAGAATACAAAAGCATAATTCACAGTTTTAAAATACACTACTAAGCATTGTTGCCCAGCGCGTTAGTTTTCTGATGCTTATGTTATGAATTGAGCTAGGCGAAGCATTGGATTGAGTCCTAGGAATACTAGGAGTTCACATGACATATGTACTAGTAAGAAGAGTCCACCACGAGCATCCTTGCTTGCTGAAGTGTACTTATATATATAAATATGTACATGTTGTGTAGAAATACAAGTATACAAACAATAGTTTCATATCACTTGTATATGAAGAAATAATTGTTTATGAAAGTTATATTGAACGATGATTTAAATGTTATAAAAGTTTACTTGACATTAAAATCTATATGTTAAATGATGCGAATAATATTAATATATGTGTCACATGTCAATTGTATATAAATTAATATGTGAACAATACTCAAGCAATTACACCAAAATAATTAAATATTAAAGAATGAAAAATGATAAATGAATAGTAACTAAACTAGTAATGTAACATCTTGTACCTGAACTGGTAACTTAGTTAGGTATAAAAGTGCTAACAAAAATTCCATGTGAGAGTCTAGGTATTAGTCCAATACTTGAAATTCAATTTGTACCATTCATAAGAATTTAAGCATTTCCTTTATTCTCTATAACAAACTAATGCCTTTAGTCTGATGTTAATAGCCATTCACTGGCATTGTTTGAGTTTTAGCCTTTATCGTTGGTACACTAATGGTTGATAGTAAGTTGGTAAAGATTTGTTATTGAGTAAAGAAGAAGAGTGAATTAAGGACTGTCCCAAATTAGGGGCTCATACAAGTCTTGTGTGTAATGGGCAACGTGTGAGGATTGGAAACCACGATCGAGACAAATGAATAAAAAGCTCTCACTCATTTATTTTCTCTCCTTATTAGCAATATAGTTTCAAAAATCAAAAGGAGAAAAATCCCCTACTTTTTTCTTTTTTTGAGAAAAGAAGTTTCCTGAAGCTATTAGTGGGGAAATATCTTAAAGAGTTGAATAATGTCCTCACCATTCATACCAAAGTAATCTACTTAACCTTTTAGTCTTTTGACATGTGGCTCACTTATATACATAAATTCCCCTTTTAAACATATTTATTTACTCTCTCTTTTATATCAAAAGTCGGGGCGTTACAATTCATCTCTACTTAAGCAATTTCATCCTCGAAATTGGAACAAGTAACCCCTTCAACTCATTGGGATCTTATCATCTCTTAATGTCATTTACTTCTTCTATAACTTCATCAAGATAAACATCTGGTACTATATCTATTATATCTTTACTTAAAAAGCAAATTCTCAACTTTTGTAAGTCCTAAAAATTCTTCCTTGTTAGTAAAATCCTTTAACATATCAGATCCAGATACATATCTCCAATGCCTATTAATATCCCATCGAATCCCTATGTTTAATTTCTTCCACATAAGCCTATCCTTATAATTTTGATACCTTAATATATGCATATCTTGTAAAATCTTTTTTTCAATTAGGGCACATGCATATGTAAATAATATGGTGGTTATACAAGTACAGTGATGATGATGATGATGATATGATATGCAAATGTATATGGTTGATGCCGGTGTTTGTATACCTACAATACAACATAGCCTATATAAATATGCTATGTAAAGTTATCCATAATATCAAGGAGTGTTTGACAAATATACATGATGTCTCAAGATCCTTCACTATTCCACTTTTGTCACTTCCTCCACATAAACTACATATCACTTTGAAATCATTACACAGTGCTCTTAGTCTTTTTATAAAATCCCTCTACACTTTATTGTAAAAGCACTATTTGATTAGATGCTTGGTAGATCAACTATTACATATAGTGGAATATCCCTCGAATGTGTGTTCCTAGTATTAGGCAGACCACATTTGTCTATTATCACATTTCGATTACAGAATTGTAAAACTACATCAAAAACTCCTTAATCCTTACATCTCGTCATATACATTCTATGACCTTTTCACTATCTTATTCTATTCCTAGAATTGCTTAAACCTATGCTCTGATACCACTAAATATAATGCCTCTTACCATTCTACTAGAGAACTTGATAAGGAGATGTTACATCATATGTAGAAGACATATCATAGAACATACAAAAAGAACGTAGCAAACAAAAATATGAGCCAAAAAATTTCGTATTTTACTTTTATTGGAAAACATTTTCCACACAAAAAAAATGTTAAGATAAGTGCATCATTAAGCTAAAAATCCAACAGCATGATGGCTATCTAGGGCACTATCCAAAAATTTTTCACTTGCAAGAAAACACTTTTAGTAATACATATAAATCCAAAACTTCACTTTCCAAAACCTCAACTACATGATACCAATATATATCTAAAATTCAAGATCTGAAATTTTGTAATTACAAGCTAAATAATAACATCAACTAAAAATTCCATAATTCACACATGTTTGCACGTGCATGCACTTACCATATACACTGGTTATAGGGATGAGCAAAATTGAACCGATAGCTATTTCGATCTATTTAGTTTGGTCTATTCAATTTTTAATTTGTTCAGTTCGGTTCTTAAAAAAAATTCACTTTTTCGATTCGGTTTTGATTTTTGATAGTGAAAATCGAATAGACCGGACCGACTGAACTATCAAAATGATATCATCTTAGACGTTTAAAATTACATTATTTTACACTAAAATGACATCGTTTTGATGTTTTTATGCACAAAAATTAAAATATATAAAAAGTTTGATTAGTTCAGTCGGTTTGATGAAAAGTTCAATAGATTTGATTCAGTTTTTCATATATAGCTTGGTCAATTTGGTTATATTTTATAGGAAGTTCAGTTTGATCAATTTTTAGACCGAATCAATAGAATACTCACCCCTAACTGGTTAAATCATTAGTATTAGAAATAAAACATCATTACTCTAGAAATTACTACAAAATAAAACATTACATATATAAAATAATTTAGAATTATTTGTACAATAAAACTTTCTTCTTGAAGAATCCTAGACAACACTCACCTCTATGCTTTTATCTATCTATGTTTTTTGATGCAGTATTTAGCTCGACCCTTCTTTTTTGCAACTCTAAGCTCAAACTTATGTGAAGCAAAAGCCGCGCATTGAGCGAAATTGCTCAGTTGTATGTTTTTTAGTCTATACGACTAACCGCTAATAGTCTTTACTATATGTGTACACACTAAACTTTCATATAAGCTCTACTCAAAATTATTATAGCACCCTCCACCTAGTCCTGTCGCCGGACCCGAGTAGAGAGCGCCACCCGCTTACCGATATCCGATTCTGCATACCTATAAAACCCGATTATTTAAAAACTTTTTATTTAATAAATAACAAACCAATTTATTAACTCAAAGAGTTGTAAAAACATTTAAAAACCATTTGGCACACATACCGAGGTAAATATTGGGGTCATCGTGTCAAAAATTCGGCAGCATAACTGCTTTACCGGGATACTTTCCCAAATTTTTACCTGCTTAAAAACACTTCTAAAACATTCATAAACACATCTCCAACTCCATTGGGTCCTCCTAACCCTTCAATCTCAACATTAAACTTAATGAGCCTCAGGCTCAACTCATTTAGCATTCTCACATGCAACAACACATTTTATCACACAATTATGTGAGAAAATAAAGCTTTTGCAATATTACAACTTAAGTTATAAAAATAACCCGAGTTACATATTAGACTCAATCCCTCCGGAATCACAAGAGCATACTACTGATATTACATTTACATCATTATCATGCTATTAAAAAATGATTAGAAATATCCACATGAGGGCTATCTTTAAAAGTCTCATGTGGTGCAAAAGCTTTGGCTCTAATCTGCTGCTCTGTTACCTATGCATCACAAACAGGTAATACACTAAGCTTTCGCTTAGTGGTGTAATCACTTTAACTAGATATAATCATTTAAGCATTATTTAATGCAATACATGTCAAGTGAGTTATTTAACCACATAGATATGCACATAATCAAATAATAACATAATTATGCCATATAACCACTTAATTTCCATTTATAACTGAAAAATATATTATAGCTATGACC
>CANXYI011756244.1:0-15157 GCA_948208565.1 Hura crepitans
TTTATGCTAGAAGTCTTGATTTTAGTTTTCATATTTTATAAAATAATATCCTGTTTTGATATTTTTTAAGCTCTATTTCAAAAGCAAGAAAATGCAAAAATAAAATAAGCAGAAAATTAAAAAGAAATCTAAGAGATTAAATTCTCTCTCTAATGAGTCCTAACATTTGACAAGCTTGATTTATTGCATAATGTTCAATCTATAGTATAAGACCACAACGATTAGTATCGGATCACATACTATGGGCAATACAACCAAAAGTGGTCACTTGAAGCCTTAGAATGTATCTTATATTTAAGTCAAAAATGAAAATAACAGGGCTGGCAAACTGGCTTAATTTCAATGGTTTTGAGTTTGAGAGCAAGCTATTTCTTCAGGGAGGAAGTAATATTACAAACCAATTATATCAAAAATAAAAAGTTAACTAGCTGTAATTAATATTATATATTTAGTAGTTTTCATGTTTATCAAGTTTTATTGAATTAAGAGGTTTTATTTTATTTGACAAGTATTTTCATTTATGTTAAGAGTCTTGACTTTATTTTTCTTATTTCATAAAATAATTTCCTATATAAGTAGATAGTTAAAAAGAACTCTAACAAATCAGATTTTCTCTCCGATGAATCCTAAAGTTCTTATTTCCTTTGACAAACTTGAAAGTACAAGCTTCCTTTGATGAGCTTAATTTATTACCTAGTGTTCGGATCCATAAAAGGAGACCACAACAATGAAGCAACATAGAGGTCCTCCAACTCTAGGGGGTTCGAGGGGTAGTTCAGTATCTCCAAACAAACAGCTACTTCTAAGCAATTTTCTTTTAGCACCAGCACAAGTGTTAAATAAAAGAGGGCAAAAGAATAGAGCTTTCTTACATCAAAAGGCCCGAAGAATCGTAAGAAGGCAGTATACTCGCACTGAAAATGTTTATTTTGTAATTGTAGTCCAAAACAATTCGCCAAGAAATAAATTCTATTTAATGAACAATGTTTATCCATAAAAACTGATCTTGCTTGGCAAAATTTTAACTGGCACGACAGTAAATCTCTAAACATAAACACCGCAAGCTAGTAGCAGAAACAAGGACCCAAAACCCTGCACCAGAGATCAATAATTATATGTAAATTAACCGGCATTGGCAAATAATGAATCGGCAAATAGCATGTAGAAAAGATATAAGAACTCTACCAGAAAGAAAGACGCCAATGCTCCTGTTGTAACCTCCTTGACAATACTGCGGTTTCGCCTAGATGAGGTTGCTTCATAGCTGCAGAAAGATACTACCACCAGTTATAAACCAATGGCCGTTACAAATGAGCCATGCTTATGCTTTGTCAGGCATATGCGGTGAAACCATATTTTTACATATATTTTCATGACAGCAACACTAGGAATAACTAAGAATGGTTACAAGCACTATGGTTGCCATCATGGTAAAGGAACTAAGGAATTGAATTCCTACATGGCCAAGAAATTCAATAATTATGAAGAATTTATCACCCACATAGTACAGCAGCGGTAAACTAGAAATTTAGGAAGCATCCAATAAACTGACATTAAATTAGCAGATCATCCAGGCTTATATCATGCATATATGAAAATATTCGAACTATGTAATATCCGCAGTTGATTTCAGGGCCGAAACTAACTGCCCAATGCCTTGCATAAGAAAAGAAAAGAGAAGTGAAAAAATAAAAGGAAAAACAAATTTGAGCCCCTGAACTTTGTATGTTTTGCCTATTAAGCCCTTAAACTTTTATTTGACAAAATTCAGCCCTTGAACCTTAATTTTATATTAGATTTAAGCCTTTTCTAACTGATTGAGCAGTCAAGTCGGGCGTTAACAGAAAATCAATAATCAACAAAATTTCAAATATGTTGAAGATGACTTTTATTTATTGTTGACCAAAGATAAAAAGGGCGAGTCATCCACTAAAGGAAGAAACAAATGCAAAATTGCACTGAAACTAATAGAAACACACATCAAATCTGTGCTATTGAAGTTGCCCTCCTCAACATGATGTCTACCTTGCTCGACTCCAACAAGGGTTAGCATAAGGTAAGGGGTTCAATCATTAATTATTCTTCTATCAACTTAATTTTTATTGCAGTCAATGCATTACTTGGATTATAACTTGTGCCCTCGCAGCTCAATCTCATTCCCTTTCTCTATAACTTAAGACTGTAAATTATCAACTTCTAATTATAAAGAAAAAGAACAGTTTTCCAACTTGAAAATCTCATAACCATATATAGAAGTGCTATTATACATAAGAACTTCTACGAGAAATTTAAGGACCTTCACAAACATGTGAAAGCAGTGTTCAAACTCGACAATTCTGTTTGAGACAAAGGATAAATAACAAGGACCTTACTGTGGTTTACAATGGTCTCATGACTATACATGTCAATGCCATGAGTTGGGCGATTGGCAAAAATCCAAGCACATATTGCTTTAAAGCAGCAGCTCAAACATTGAACCCGAATTTCAAGAACGTCCAAAAGTTATACCCAAGATTATCGCTCTATAACTATCACATAAGAGCAACACATTGTGCATACAACTTGGGATAGATGGAAAAGAAAAGGCTAGCACAGTAGGATAGCATAGATGATTGAAATTCCTAAAAAAAAAGGTTGGTTTAACGCATAGGAAAACTTAAAACAATTCAGGAAGCATATTGATAACGTAAATGAGGTTGACAATATCAAAAGGAGGTCCCCATTTAACCAAAAAATTATAATTTACCAAAAGCAATGCTTCTTTCTTGGTTCAATTTAGACCGAAATGGCATTACAAATGAACATAAATATCACAATCCACAGTTATTTCACCAAAATCACGTAAATTAGGTTCCACCTCCAAGAAGTACAATTCGTCACATAAATCATCATCCATTATACAAAGTTTCCAGCTCACAAGAAGCGTAGATCTATCGAAACAATAAACAGAGAAAAATAGCATTATAGCACAGATCGAGCTTACATGAAGAAGGAAGCAGTAATCACAAGGCCGACCGCAAGCATAGAGACAGCTAGGGTCGGATACAATGTGTCAGGAACCGGACTGGTGATCGGTTTAGGAGCCTTCAAAACAGATAACAGAAACGCGAAATCAAAAGAGCAGAGAAAGATAATTCAATTGATCTATAAAATTGGTGGTGTCAGGAATCGAATTCAACTGCGAGAGGTTACCATTGGTGGCGACGGAGAAGGAAGAAGGCGTCTCTTCTTCGCTTTAGTCTCGATGGAGAAGAGTGTAGCCACGCGCGGATAGTGTGGAAAACTAAAAATCGCTGCTGAGGTTCGGTTTAAATGACTGAGGCGTGGAGAGTAGACTTCTGTGACTCTCGCGGGGCTGATATTATTCGCTGCTGCGTCTGCACGTGAAAGATTCGTGGGCTGTAGCTGGGAGAAATATGAGCCCTATATTGCGAGGCTTGAACTTGATAGGGATTGTCCACTGTAATCAAGTTGACCACTTGATAAAGAAAATACCGCGTTTGGATCTCATTAATTAGGTCGAAAAAGTGACCAATGACAATTCAATAAGTTCAATATATAAAGGATAATTTGCTCACATGTCACTTGAAGTTTTCAGTTGCACCCTTCATTCAAAATAATAATAATAATAATAATTTAGTAGTGAAATTATTAAAAAATTAAATATTATGAATTTACTTGTTATAAAAAATATATTAAAATTTGAATTATTAATATTTTAATATATTGAGTTATAATTTTTTTAAATTTTTTTAATTTTTTTCCAACCACTTAAATTCAAATATATTAAATATATGCACATAACATAATGGATGAATAATTTAAACAAAATCCTTTAATTTGTTTTCTTTTAATAGAAAATTCTCTAATTTTAATTTCAGTTTATTGAAAAAAAATCACAGAAAATTCATGCTTAAGTTTCAATATATATTTATATATAATCTTAAATTTTGAAATCTCAAATGTAAATACTCGATATAAGTTTCAACTCAGTTGGATTTTTCAGTGTCTTGAAAGCACTTTTCACCCTAGACATTTTTTTTGAAATTATTGGATAATGATGATATTTTGAATGGTAAAACGTATTTCCTATTTTGAATTTTTGTTATTATTTTTTTTTATCTTTTTTATTTTATAATATTAAGTTTTCGTTTTTACTTTATATTAAGTGTTTGACTGTTTGTATATTTATCATGTCTTGCATTAATTTTTCATTGGATAAAAAAAGCAAAAGTTAATGCCTTTTTTTTAAAAAAAAAATTTAATGCGGGCAAAATATTCGAATTTAAATTTAAATGTTATAAAAATTAACTTGATCAATTTAACTTGTAAAAAATTGATAACCCAATTTGTTATTGATTCACAAAATGATTCAATTCATTTATATGTCAACTCGTAATTTTATCATTTTTATATAATGTAAATTATGAATTACTTTTATAAATTATACATATATGCTTTATTATTTTTAATAAAAAAAATTATCATTTGTATTAATACGATTTTTTTAAAAAAAAATTGGTATGAATTTTTATTTTTATTTTATTTTAATGTCTTATTAATTTTTGCATTATTTATAATACTTTTCTAAAAATGTAAAATTATTGATAAAATTATATTGTATGTTGGAAATAATGTAAAAGAATAATACATATAGATTTTAGATTTATTTATTAATTTTGAATTATTTATAATATTTTGTTGAACATGTAAAATAATTGAAAAAATGTAGATTATGGAATTACTTTTAAGTTTAATCTGGACAAATAATATATTTATTAATTTTTGTATCATTTTATTTATAATATTTTTTGAAAAAAAATATTATTGAAAAAATAAAAAATTAGATTATATGTTGTAAATAATATGAAAAAAATAATATATGTAGATTTTAAATTTATTTATTATTTTTTCAGTATTTATAATATTTTTATGAAAATAAAAATTATTGAAGAATTAAAATGTTGAATTATTTTTAATTTGTACGTTGGAATGATGTGAAAAAAATAATATATGCAAATTAAAATTTATTAAAATTTATTTACTATAGCTCTTACAACTAAAATTGAAGTCGTTTATTTTAGACTCGGAATTACTTGACATCCAATTTGTTACTGAATGTCTTTAAACTTTAAATTATTTTTTAAATTACAATATTTAAAAAAAAAACCCAATTTGCCTATTTAGTTTATTTTTGTCCTATTTTACATAAAATATTTTAAAAAATAGTGTTAAAATATCAATTTTAAAATAATATTAAATGAACAATAATAATACTGACGTAGATATTGATATGATACACATATAGACAACATGTTAATCCATGTCATCAATAAGCCTAACTCATGATTGATTAATAGTTTAAAAATACTATTTTATCTCTAATATTTTATAAAAATGGCTATTTTATCCATTAATTTTCTTTTTTCAAATATATTCAAAATCTTAAAAATTATTTTTCAATTTACTCTTTATTTTTACCTACAAATTATTATTTTTAATTATAACAAAAATTACATAATAAATACATACTTTTTTTCGTAAAAAATAATTTCAAACACTTATAAAAATTTATAACATTTTGCATTAGTTTTATAAGTATTATAATTTAATAAATTTTTATATAGTTTATAAGAAATATATAATTTTATAAGCATTTTAGTTTAATTTTATATAAAAATAAAATGTATGCATTTTCTTTTGAGTGATGCTTCGGTACACATTAAAAAGAATAGATATATAAATTTTCCTTTACATAAAAATTAAGGGTTTGATTGGTATCATTCTAAGTTTTTTTATTTTTTTATTTGTTTAAAACCATAAACTATTTGTTATTTTTTATTTAATATTTTTGACAAATGATTTCTAAAGGTGGGTAAAATAAAAGAAAATAGGAGGAGAAAAATTAAGAAAGCTGAGAAAAATAAGAGAGAGAAAATAGGAAAAGAAAAAAAATAAGAAAGAGGATTTTGTAAAACCACTTTTTATCACTTCTTAAAAAGTGATTTTATTTTCTAAAATACTTTTTTTTAAGTGAAATAACATTCATTAAAGAGACGTAGAAATTACATCCAAAGAAATTAAATTTGCAATGGAGGGAGGATAAGATTCCATCCAAACTAATAAATCAGAATTATCATCATCATATTTGGCAAGGGCATGAGCTGGGCAGTTGCAGTTTCTTGGAACAAAGTTCCAATCACATGACCTAAAAAAATGCTGCAAACGAACAGTTCTCAAGCATCACACCAAGTCTATTTCGCCAAGCGCAATTAGACTTTAATTTATTAATGACTATCTAACAATCTGATTCAACCACCAGATCCTAAAAGCTAAGATCAATGGCTATTTAAATTCCATATGCAATAGCAACCGCTTCAACAATGACAAGATCGAAGGAGCCCCTCAATTTTTTGGAAACACAAACTAAAATTGCACTTGCAGAATCTCTAAAAATTAGTCCAATACCTATCAAGTCTTCATAAAAAAAAACTAGCATCTATGTTTAACTTGATCAAATTAAAGGAAGGTGGGCTCCATTTTGCTGGGAATACTTGAGCCAAAATAAACATAAGGAAGAATGATTCTTTGGTAAATGAACTCAATTCTTTCAACATCAACTCAACACTGAAGCATACCTCTACGTGATTATGCTTCACAGTCTCAAATACGTATTTACACCTTCTCAGCCAAATTGAGTAACAGAGATAGCAAACTTTGACAATATCCAACAAATTATAGGAGTCTAAAATATTAAAAAACCAAGCTTTAAAATTTGTGCCACACAAAGATTGATACTGAGTTAAAGAACAAGAATTTCAAACCTCTTTGATCATAGGGCAGCCTTGACATAAATAAAGGATCAAGTCACTGTTATTACAAAGCATGTATAAAGGAGAAAAATTGTTCATGCGATGATAAAGAACCTTCACTGTTGGAACAACATTTAAGCATACTCTTCATAAGAAATTAAGAACTTTCGATGAGAGAGGGAGTTTCCACAATTTCTTCCAGTAATTGTCCCCTACAAAAGAAGAAAAAGCAATGCTTGATTGATTGGAGAGATCATAGGCAATACAGTATCCACTCTTTACCACACACTCACCTAATGGATAGAAATGCCACATCAAATTATCCTAGCTTCCAACACAGCTTAAAGGAATCTATTGAATTCACACCAGATCAATTGGAAATAAAACCTCTTCAATTAAGTTCTATTTCTAACATGATTTTTCTACATTAATGAGAACAGAAACTTTAGCATCATGTGGAATGATTCTAGGAGGGGTAATAAGCTTGAATGATGTCAGTTGCAGTATCCATTTGCCCTCCTAAAGACTTATGACTCCCCATTACCCACCTACCATCGAACTCTCGAATTAAAAACATGCCTACCAACCGATATACTATGCCATGTGTAACTTGAAAAACTACCGCATTAAGCCTCCTAAAATGAAACTTTAGGGAAATATTTCGATTTCAACAAGTGGGATAACAGAGTATTAGGATTAGAAACAAGACGTCAATCTTATTTGGCTAACAAAGCCTTATTAAAACAAGCAAAGTCCTAAAAACCCATCCCACCTTTAAATTTAGGCTTGCATAATTGTGACCAGCTGCACAAATAGAGATTTCTTTCATTCTTTTTCTGCCCCCACCAAAAATGACTAATCATAGATTTGATATCATTACAAAGAGTTCTCAACAAGAGAAAACATTGCATGACATAGGTTGGAATAGCTTGTGTAACTGTTTTAATCAGGAGTTCCTTTCTAGCTCGCGATAAGAACTTTTCTTTCTATCCATGTAACCTAAACCAGACCCGGTCTTTAACCTTCTCAAAGACTTGCTTCTTTGATCTCCCCACTAAAGTAGGCAATCCTAGATAGAGGGTATGATTAGTAACAAGTTTCATCCCCAAAATGGAAGTAATAGAATTCTACATATTAATAGGCATATTCATACCAAAGCAAACTTTTGATTTACTCAAATTCACCTTTTGACTCGAGAGATTTTCATACATTAATCGTAGCATGTGACTAACTGTCCTTACCTCATTAGTAGAAGCATTAGAGAAAATAATATTGTCATCAGCAAATAAAAGGTAAGAAATAACCAGAGCCTTATTACAGATCTTTATTCCACCCAAAGAGCCACTCCTAACAATATTGTTAATGAGACTAGTAAGACCTTCGGTGCATAACAAGAATAAATAGGGTGATATAAAGTCACCTTGTCTTATCCCTCTTATTGGAGTAATATTACCAGTAGAATCACCATTAATCAAGACTGAATAAGAAGCATATGTAACAAACTTCATCACTATGTTCACCCATTTATCAGAAAAACCCAACTAAGTATCACCCCTTTAAGGAAATCTCACTCTACTCTATCATAAGCCTTCACTATATCTAATTTTATAGACATTAATTTTTTACTACTCTGTCCACTTTTGTTCATATGGTGAAATACCATAAAAGTAAAAAGGATATTATCAGTTATTAATCTTCTTGAAACAAAAGCACTTTGTGACTCATCTACATTATCACCCAAAATACCTTTTAACATATTAGCTAAAATCTTTATAGCAATTTTACACATAACATTACATAAGCTAATAGAATGCAAATCTGAGACGAGTTTTGGGGATTTTACCTTAAGGATTAAACAAATGTGAGCATGATTAAAACCTTCAGGTAAATAATCTCTATGAAGAATACCAAGCACAGTATGAGCACATCTTTTCCCATAATATACCAATATTTCTAATAAAATAAAAGGAAAGCCCATCTGGTCCTGGCGCTTTTTAAGAATGCATCATCTTGGTTGCAATCACTACTTCTTTAGTTTCAAAGAGACATATTCATTTTTGGAGTTACTCTAGGCTGAATGAAAGACAAGTCCTCACTATCCACTGGATTAGAAGTAGAAGAAAATAAATCTTGATAAAATTGTAAAATATGCTTCCTCAGGTCCCCATGACGTAATTCTCTCCCATTAGCATCCTTCAAGCAATGTATAAATTTTGTTTTCTAACGTGCCAAAGCAGCTGAATGGAAAAACTTAGTATTCTGATCCCCTTCAAGCCATTATACTCGAGAACTTTGCTTCCACTTGATCTCCTCTTTCAACTCAATTTCATTCAGCTCACATTTAAGAATTTTTTTGTTCCTCAAACACAGAAGTACCATGTCTGTCACTAAGTTTAAGAAGATCATTAATAATTTCCTTTTTCCTTTTACGCAAGCTTTCAAAAGTATTTTTACTCCAATTTTCCAACTCAAATGCACAAGAAGTCACAATTTCATTCCAACTATGACGCCCAATCGAATTCCACCCAAATTGGATGACACCCATACAAGATAGATCCCGACTCCACATTTCTTCAAAATGAAAACGACGCTGCTTCCTATAATGAAAAAACTGACCCTTTAAATCAATAACAATTAATAAATAGTCCAAACTAGTGTGAATAACATGTCTCACTTCTACTTGCTCAAACAAATATTGCCAAGAATAAGATGACAAGGCTCTATCCAACCGCTCTTTAATGAATTATGCCTCTTGCTGCCCATTATCCCAAGTAAAATCATACCTCTTGTAATCCAAATCACAAAGATCACAATCCTCAATCACCAATCTAAAAGTATCTATATAAGAAGTTAGTCTAATGAGCCCTCCAAATTTCTCAGATTAAATAACTATTTCATTGAAGTTGCCAATAATTAACCATGGTAGCACACAAGAGGCATAAATTTGCCAAAAAAGTTGCCAAGAAAGATGCTTGTGTCTCCATTTTGCCCATCTATAAAAACAAGTAAGCAACCATGACTGTGAATATCCCCCTAGCTGAACCTCAAAGTTTAAGTGATGTTGTGAATAAGATTGTAAATTCATAGGGACCTTATCACTCTAAAAACAAGCTAAAGCTCTACCTCTAAAACCCAGGACATGGAAAACCATGTCAAAACCCAAGCTTCTACGAATAAAATTAGTTCTTTCCTTTTAAGACTCTCATTTCCATTGAGAAAAAAACTTCAGGGCATTGTGATTAACACAAACGTTGCAAATTAGCAACTGCTAGGGAACCCCCTAAACCCCGACAGTTGTAGCTCAGTAGCTTTATAGTTGTAAGCAATCGTGGTTAATGCTAACAGTTGCCTCTATAGAATTACCGAGATTTGATTCTCCATCCTTCCCCTTTTGCTCCTTTGTTGTAGTCACAATAACATCATAGTCCAAAGAGTCCTTAAAGAGGCATTTAATGGTTATAGAAACATCACCGATTTTAGCAAATTCCTTTGGTCGAGTGTTTTTAAGTCTCTTTTAAGACCCACCACTTTTACTATCTTTCTTCGAGTTAGAAAAGTTAGGAATTCCTTTAATCGTATTAGCTCCCTCAAATAAAGAAACATCTCCCACTAGAATGAATCCATCCCCTGATATATATGAAGAAATTTCATTTGTCAGAGTAGTAAACTGTCTATCCCCGCTTGATTCATTTACACAGTAGTCACTGCTTCTTCGTTTGAAGAAATATTATTATTGGCCATCTCCTTTTCCTTGTTGCCTAGCACCTGTGTATTAGCAATAGAGTTTTTCTCAGCAATATTTAATTCTTTCAGAATGTCAATCAAAGATTTCTTACAGGATACATCCACCTCCTTACTCTTATTTGTATCACTTTTAGTAGTCAAGTCATTAGTCTTTTTAGCCAATAAATTCTCCCATAATTGATTTTCCTTTTATTTTTCAACTTTTTTTCGCAAAACAAAACCTTTAAAAGGTGATGCTTTCAACTATTCGCCATATTCCAAATTGTCTGGATTAAATGATGATATACATTCTAGCAAAATGTGTCCCATATGACCACAACCATAGCAGAATTTCGGCAAGCGTTCAAATTTTAATTTAATCCAATACACAGAAAAATCCAATTCTAATAATATTCCCTTTCTAATGGCTCTATCAATAGGAAAAGAAACCTTAAAACGCAAGCAATGGGACCATTTCATTCCTTCACTATCATCCACCTCTATCAGATCACCATTCATTTTAGCAATAGTTATTGCAGTATTTTTTGATAACCATTTAAATGGGATGTCATAAGCTTTAACCTAGAACGTAGCATTAGGACAATTAATATTATTGGTTGTGTCATTCTCTTGCATCTCCCAAAGCAATAATAAATGATCATCAAAGCACCGGGGATTGTAGTCTAACACCCATTTTCTATTAGATTCTAAGAAAAATTGGAAAGCAAAAACATTGTCACCCAATTGATGGAAACTGCATCCCTTTCTTAGCCTCCAACTTTTGAGCATAGTGTTTCGTAATGCTAGGACATTAAATCCTTTCTTTGTCAATAACCGACCGACAAGGTAAAGAGAAATACACGGGTTTTGAATCTCGTTTGTTACCTCATCATTATTCACCACATCCACCGTGTTTTCCTCTTCTATTAAATGCAAATAAGCCATTAGGTTATCCACATCTGTATCCATGACTTGGAAGATAGGAAAACGATAAACATAAGAGAAAAAGAATAGAATAGGAGAAAATAGAATAGGATATGGAAGGCAAAATCCTACGCCATAGGGAGGTGAGAACCTAGAGATAGGAGAAAGACCTCTACAAAGAGAGGAGTCAACAGCATTTAAAAATACTTGATAATCAATATAAAAAATAAAATTGATTTAAACAAACGTATATTATTTATTTTTTAAATATTAAAAAAATAAAAAATTAAACAATAACAAACACCCTCTAAAATAAACATTTATATTAAATAACATCAAACATTTATATAAATTTTTTTATGTATTACACTATAATTTAATTTTTATGTTAAAAAGAAACTTATATATTTATTATGTATTTTTCTATTAACATATCTATTTTATTTTTATAAATAAAAATATAAATGTAAATAAAGAAAAAAAATTTTAAAATTTTGATATATTTAGAAAAAATAATTAAGGGGCAAAATATTTATTTTTGCAAAACATTGAGAGTAAAATATTACCTTTAAATTATAAGTCAATCACGAGTGAAGCTTATTGATGATGTGGACGGTCATAATTTCCATGTGTGTACTACATAAGCATCTTAATAGTGTTATAAAAATGGGCATTCTAATACAATTTTTTGATACATTTTAGGTGAAATAGGACTAAATAAATTATAGAGACAAAATGGTACATTCTAAAACAAATAATATGATAAGACTTAATTCATTTATGATCCATTTAACAATAAAAGGGCCATGATACTTATTTAACTTACAAACTTTTAGATGCATTTATGATTTAATTTATTTTAATTAACTCAAACCCAACTTGTTGGATCTCTTTGCCATCATTTAATATCACAAAATCATGAAAATCGAAAACCTAACACGACTGCTACATAAATTAAGCATAGTGAAATAAAAACTTCAATTGATCATTTCTTGCTTATGTTCCCAATGATGTTCTTAGCAAACAAGAATGCTACAACAATGGCAGAGAGTAAATGCAGTCACAATTAACAACTGATGTTGATAGGACTAAAGCACCCATCAAGCATTCAATTACTAGAAATATTCCCACATTAGAATTTTAAGCTCTGAAAGTAGAAAAATGATGCCCATTTCTTGCTCATTAAAATACAAAATCTGTACATTTCTGTAACAAGACTTTTCCTCTTTCTCTATAAATAGTAAATACATGCAGCCATGGATAATGCAGAAAGATTTTGAAGCTGCACCAAGATTTACCACCTCATTGTTCTAGTAATCTACTGTAGAAATGAAACTCTTCTGCGTGTCTACTTCCTGTCATTTTTTACACTATTTTACCAGGAACCATGCACTTGTAAAGAATCACATCTTGAAATTTCTGCAAGATTTTCGGGTTTACCGAATTCATGGTTAATCATTCCACTGTTCCAGGCTCCTGCAAAATCTTGTTTACAATGGCATAAGGGACTGAATTCATGCTAAAAAGCTCTCCTTTTTCGTAGAGGACTAATTCATTCTTGAAATTAAGAATTTAATAGTCAAAATTTCGAATGTTACTATTCACACAAATGATACTCTACTTTCAATGTGAACCTGGCCATGATCTGAAGATGTCCGCATGTTCACTCACACTTTCTCCTGTCAATCTCCTCATTCTCTGCCACAAATGTCTTCCTCTCCCTGTTGTTGGCGGACCTGTACTTGAGTATCTCCTAAATGATCCTGATGCCTGCCCCCCATACCTGACTGATGTGCTAAACAAATCTGACATCGATAGTCCCCTCTCTATATCAGGTTCAGAATCATAATCAGGTACCAGAGTTTGGTTTTGGAAAGCATCAACAAGCTGTGCTGAGCCTGCACCGGCAACAGCATCTATATCAATGGATAAATCCCGGCTGGAACTCCTTGACCCAACTTCTTTTGCCTCATCACACTCATTGCATACCAGTTTTAAAGCCTGAACAACCTCACCCATAAAAGGACGGTTTGATACCTCCGGTTGCACACACATTGAAGCAATAGCTGCTACTTTGGCTACACTGTCAAAAGGGATGTCAGGACCTAGAGATATATCTGCTATTGTTTGCAGCCCTTCTTTACTTGTTAACAGTGGACGGGCCCATGCAACTAGATTCTCTTGTCCAGGTGGCTGTGACATGTCAACTGGTTTTTTCCCAGTTAAGAGCTCCAGAAGAACTACGCCGTAGCTATATACATCACTCTTTACAAGAAGATGACCGGTCATTGCATATTCCGGTGCAACATACCTGCAAAAAATTATTTTGTAGAAAAATCTGAAACATCAACCAGAAAAATGTGAAATTTGGAACTCAGTAGACACATAAAGATCAGATTGGAGATTGCTTATTAAGCAAAAAATAACAGCATCCAATAAAGGAGAATAACCTTCAGCCTTAAAGGTTATAATGATTTTTACAAATAGAGCTACAGCGGCTTTTATCATCATTAATAGGTAATGTCAAGTGATTTTAATCCTTTCTCACAAATTTGCACTAACTTCTTGAATATCAAGGGATTCCCAGATATTGCAGCAGATTATCCCAACTAACAGAAGTTCCTGTCTCAGCTTAAATATTAGATAACTGATTCCAAACTACATATACTTTTCAGCATAAGCAACATGCAGAACTGATCTAAATTCTACATTATGTCTCGCAGAATAGAGCAACTGCAGGATTTAATAGAACTGAATACAACCAGAATAGGATTCTTACCCAAAAGTTCCCATCACACGGGTTGATATGTGTCTGTTCTCCTCATCCATGGCAGTTCGAGCCAAACCAAAGTCAGACACTTTTGGTGTGAAATCAGATTCCAACAAGATGTTGCTAGACTTGAAGTCCCTGTGTATAACTCGTGGACTAGAATCCTCATGTAGATATGCTAGACCTCGTGCTGCACCAAGTGCTATCTTGATACGTGCATCCCAATCAAGTGGTGCTGATTCCTTATCAGCCCCTGAAAAAAAATAAAGGACCAAAACTAACCATTTTGCAGAAAATTGACCAATTGAAGATACATTGTGAATTCGTGATCTCAACACGAGCCATGAGAAAAGCAAAACTATTACCATGTAGATGAGATTCCACACTGCCATTTGGTATGAGTTCGTACACCAAGCAGCGTGCACGCTCCTCTGTACATATTCCAATCAACTTGACCAGATTCCTGTGATGCAGACGGCTAAGCATTTCAACCTCTGCCAAGAATTCACGACCACCTTGATGATCATCTCTTTTCAGAACCTTTACTGCCACTTTAGTCCCATCTTCAAGAACACCACTATATACACGGCCAAAGCCACCTTCGCCAAGTATTCTTGAATCATCAAAGTTATTTGTAGCTCTTTCTATGTCACTTGTACTGAAGGTCTTAGCTGATCCTGCATATGGTGCAATACTAGATCCAAATGACAAGGAAGCAGAGCTGAGACCACTTCCCATCACTGAGCCTGTAGTACCTATGGAAACATTATATATTTTTTCTTTATTTTAAAAGCAAAGAAAGACTTCTAATGCTAAATTTACCAGATAACATCAAATTAAATGTATTAGGATGGAACCAGAATGGTTATATCAATATGCTAAAGCATGTACAGAAAGCAAACATGTAAATGAAGTCCAACATAAGGAC
>CANXYI011756259.1:0-13223 GCA_948208565.1 Hura crepitans
ATTAATGAATTTGAATGTGTTAATAATTAAGGATGCTAAAATAATAATAATAATAATAATAATAATAATAATAATAATAAAATTCTCAAAATTCAAAAAAAGTATCATAGGTTGCCTAACACCTTCGCCGTGTATATGTAACTCCGAATATAGAAAGTAAACCAAATTATTTAGTGTTTAATAGCACTATAACCAATTAGAGGTGATTACTTGTAATAAAAAAAATTCCTTAGGTTTTGAACACTATATGCCTTAGAACACATATGCAACACTCATCTTCCAATCACCTTCTAGCAACCAAACATCACTTTTGTTTCATCTCCTATAATCGCTCTTTACACATGAGGGTTATACTTATATTCAATGATGTTCTTTCTATCTTTTTCTTGTTAGAAGGGAAAAAGTTGAAACCATCTATAGGTACGTAAAATCCTTCAGATGCGGTGCACTAAATTATACTCATACCTTAATAGTAAGTAAAACAACAAAAATATTTTTTATACTAAATGTAAGTATGTGATGCATGAATTAATGACTCTATGCTTTAATTAGTTGTCAACAATCTAATCATGGTCATTCCAATTCACCATGAAGGCATTCTAAAAACAATTAAAGGGCTTTTAATAAAGTTTCTAGCATAGCTCTAATTATTGATGATGGCTCTTATAGTGGTGTTTCTAGTGAGACGAATGATGAAGGTGATCAAAAAGAGTAAAGATGCATTCCCCCTATCCCTATTACGTTTTAAGCTATATTGTGATGTGTAATAAATATAATAATTTCACTTTATCTATTTTAGATGATTATAATATTTAGGATGGTACAATATCTAGTCTACATATCATGCATCTTTGAATAATATCAATGTGTCTTTAATTGTTGTTTTCAAGCAATGCTTACATATTTTGTGGTCCCATTATGATTTGACACCTTTTTCACATGTGACTTTTGATCATGTGAACTTTTCTCCAATCTTTTTAAATAAGTGGTCTTTACATCTTGCTAGCTCTAAACTTTAAAATTCATATTTTGTTCCCTCTTTTGCACTCTTGCTCTCTTTAAATAACATGCATGTTTTCTCATTTTAACATTCTCTTGTCCTTTTCACGTCTCTTCCCTCTATCTTCCATACCATGTCTTCTTTATTCACTTCTCATGTAAATCAACTCATTAATTCTCAAATGTCTTAGAAGAATACTTAAGCAACTTAAAAGCATTAAATTTTTTAGAAAAGTAAGGCTTGACAACACCCATTTGAGAGCTTCTCTTTACTTTTCAAATCTCATTCTCCATGTTTTTAGATTCACTCACTAGGAGCTGCAACCCTTTCTTGAGGAATTTTTTGCCATTAAGAGTTTTACCCTTTCTAGTCCCTCTTTGCCACATTTAACACATTTAAGACACAACTATCTTGTAGAGGTAGTTTATGCACTGAATGTCTCTCTTTCTCTGATTGGTAACCTAGTTTCAAGCATAAAATGGTTTCTTTAAAAGCCCTCTTAGATGCTTTTAATAGAGGGAATGGTTTCTCCCTAATTAGATGTGGAACACTATCTTACTTGTGTTAGTATAATTCCTGGTTATCAGCTCAGATGAGACTCTTTGTGATTACAAACCTTTCTAAGTACTAGAGGGGATCTAAGTAGGTTTGGACCCTTTTCCTCTAATATTGGTAGAGACATTAAATGGTTTGGATCTACTTAAAAAAGGCTTAGTGTCCTTTTTCCATAGGGGTTTGTTACTCCTTTAGATATTCTTCTCTTCCTTTTCTGCTTTTTTTTTTTTTGCATTTTATGTTTTGGTCCTAATTTTTGCCTAGAAAGCCCTTGTGGTTTTCCCCTCTTGTAGACTGCCTTAACTTTTACTTGATATGCATTTGTAGGTTTTTACATCAATATTCTTGCCTACTTTTACTTAGATAGCCCTTGTGGATTTTCTATTTAATGACAAATTTTTATGATATGGTCACAAGAAAAGTTACAACTTCTAGCCGAAGTCCCTCTTAGAAAAATAAGGATTTGTGGGCCTAAGCATCACCTTTCTAAGCACAACATGTAACTCTTTAAATCAATAAATGATGTGACTAAATGGTTATCCTTGGTTATAAACAATCGAGTCTACTAGATATGTTGTTAGTGGTGAGTTGAGCATGTTGTGATTGGAGTCATGCTGGATGCATCCCTTTTATAGGTCTATTGTCAACTTCTTTATACATACCTACCTATTACTATAGGCAATATAGGAGACCCCAATAGATTGTGATAGAGCTATCCCATTTTTGTAAAGATTATTTGAATGCTTATTTCTTAAAGAATTATCATGACTTATAAGCCTGCTTAATAGTCCATTTCATTCAAAGTGATCTTGTCAACTTTGATATCTCCATTAATGCTGCATTTCAAAATTAGATTGTCAATGCTACATGGAACAACATAATATTTTCTACTAAATGAAATTTTGAGTGAAACAACTAATAATCATAAACATTACCAAATGTAACTGATTAAATCAAGAAAATGGTTTTAGTCCTACGTTATGTGATATGTAATAGCAAGATTGCACTAGTTGATGCATAACAAATATAACTATGTCAACATTGAATGCAATTAAAACCATAATTAGTCCTTTAACATTGTCACTATAAAATATGAAAAATTTCATCTTAATGGTACCCTTATCATCAATTAGCATTTTCAAGTTTTCATAGTTGATTATTTTCTCTTAACCCCCTAATTTTTCGTTACACTACCTTCTACAAGGTTTTTGCACTATTTAGGTGCTCTAACTATTGCCTAGGCTGCTTTTTTTGAGTTTTCAACCTCATAATCTCCTCTCTTTTTTAATTGTAGAACTTATCCAATTGATCAATATTGATGGGCTCTTTGAACTCATTCATTTAAAGATTATCAATCTTCACAATTCCTTTTTAATAACAACTATTTCAACACATATAGGCCTTCCCAATTGGGTGTAAATTTTACTTTTGGATTAGCAATAACTACTTTAGACTTTTCAATACTAAATTTCCTTCTTTTAGCACTTAACACTTAACTTTCCTATTAAAAGCTCTTACAATGCATTTCAGTTATATTTGGTTATGGTATAAAGCCTTCATCATTTTCTCACTTAGAAGAGTCAATTGTTGATACCAATTTTCTACCCAATTTATTTCTAACATTTTGGCTTCAAACATGACCTTCAATTATTGAACTAATATTTCAATAGGCAAAACAACTTCTAAACCATATACTAATGAAAATGGCATATCTCTTATAGATGTTCTAATTGAAGATTTGTATCACCATAAAGTAAAAAGGTAACTTGTCAGCCTAATCTTGATAAGATTTCACCATTTTTGCTAGAATTCTCTTTAAGTTGTTGTTTGCTACTTCTACTAGCCCTATTTGCTTAAAGTCAATAAGGAGAAAACTTATAATACTAATTCTTGTATTTTGCCAATAGATCTTTTATTGCTTCTTAAAACTATACCCCTATATAAAAGACTATGTGGTGCGAAACCCTAAATCTATAAATGATGTGTTTTTTTTTATGAATTGAGCAATTTGTGTAACAACTCAAAAATTCGAACTCTCATGAATAGTACTTTTTTTCTAGGGTGAATAGTACTTCTCAAAACTTGAGTCACATTAAAAAGTTTAAAACCAATAGAAAGGCATTTGGGTGGTTAAAAACACTAAAGAAGATTTTACAACAATATCTTATCAATAGTGCCATAGGCAAAGCTGAATCATAAAATAAATCAAAAATTGCTTAAAATAATCCAAAAATATTGCAACTTGATGCTTAAATATTCTAATTAACCATTGGCTCTGGAATCAAAGTTTTTAGATATCGAGAAGTATTTTTACCGAGTTTTTGGCTGAGGAAAAATATTAATTTTTTCAATTTTCTTCGTCTTTTGAGCCCAATTCTTTAGGTGTTTATGAGATTCGTATTTACATAGTTTTTGAAACCTATTTTAATGAATTTTGATCATTCTATAGGGGAGAAAAAATTATGGAAACCAAATAAAATAATTCTTGAAAAAAATATAAATACCCCAAAATTCATTTTCTTCCCTATTTCCCTCATTTTCCTCCCACTTCCCTCTCTTTTTCTCTCAAATTTTTAGCACCTCTCTCCTCTCCCTTTTCTTATCTTTTTTCTTCTTTCTCCTTCACACCCACTCTAAAAAATGGTTTTCGAGAGGTAGACCATCTTGAGATGGAATCGTAGACACCAAATGGCCTTATTTGGTGGAGAATCTCGAGAGGAATCAGGATTTCCTTCTTGAGGTGAATAGTGATCAAGTCACAATCGAGTAATTTTCTTTTTTGTTCTTATATTTTTCCTAAGTCCCTTAGGTGCCCAAAAGTCATTTATAAGGTCGTTTTAATTTTTTTATTAATTATTTGATTTTATATGAATTTTTTAAAATCGAACTTATTCGAATTCGTAGGTGAGAATTCGAACTGAGCTTTTTGAGGTAAGGAAAAGGCCTAGGATAGCTATGGGGGTACTTGATGACTATTTTTTGTATGTGTGATCATTTTAAAGTGAAAGAAAATGCTTAGAAAATCATAATGTGCATTTATGACATATTGTGTATTAATGGCTAATAAGAGTTGAATGCATGAGATAGTATAATATTGTTAAATGGTGATATTAGATGACATAAGTGTGTATTATGTATGATGAGTGCATGCCATGAGGGGGCCGAATGCCTCATTTAGGCTAGGTACATGAATTATGTAATAGTTGTGCCTAAAATGAATATTTATGTAATGTATGGGGAAAATGGTGTAAATGCAATTGTGTATGCTTACATGTGATGAAATGAACTTGTGTGTGCTCATAGTAATGGTAAAATGTGTCTAAGGTAAAAATGACATATTTTAGTTGCATCTGTAGCATAAAATAAATGTATGAGTAATGTATGGAAAAAATGGCATAAATGTGATTATGAGTGCTTTTACATGTTTAGATGCATGAGTGTGGGCATATGATAGTGGTCAAATACCACCAAGACATAATTATGGATTTTTGCCATGTAATGTGACTTTATGAGAATAATATTGATAAATGCAAATATTAAGTGTAAATTGGTGTATGGATGGCTTTTATGCAAATGTTTGATGCATTGGGCATTATAATGTGTGAATGTAAGATGATGATATAGAATAAGTGTGCTTCAATTGAGAACTGCATGTATGATATATGTTGTGGCCATATAAGGCCTAGTGGTGCTTTAAATGGCATATTAAGGAATTAATGAGAATATAGATGTATAGATGTGTCTTATGATATTATTATGAGTTAATAAAGTTTTTGTAAGCCTAAGTTTGCTACATTATATGATTATGCAACTTATGCTATGGGCATGTGTTTTTAGGCCCTACTAATATGCAAAATGGCCAAGGAGATATAATTATATGATGATATGGTATAAACGGTGTAAAATGTATAAATGGCTTAAATGACATAATATGATGAGCTTAATGATGCTTATATAGTAAGACAACTTAGTTTGGATAGGCTGACCAATTAACTAGGATTTTTAGCAGCTGCTAACTTACCTTTAGGTATGAGACCTATGTGGTCACCAATCTACATATCAACTGGTGTGAGTGCCTTTGGGCTAATGTTTTTATATACTAATAGGTGTGAGTGCTAACAGGCCAATGTTTCAATGTATCTTCGGATGCTAGTGCCGATAGGCCAATGTTTCTATGTATCTTCTGATGCAAGTGCCTACGGGCCAATGTCTACTTATCTTCATATACGAGTGCCTATAAGTGTAAGTGCCTTTAGGCCAATGATATCTACTATCTAGCCTTAGATAGTTGTCTCTTTAATATGGGAATTTGTTAAACAATATAAAGACTTTAAAATGATGGAATGGTATAAAGATGCTTAGGAAAATGGTATGTGATTAATGCATGACTATGAGGCTATAAGATCTAATGTATGTTATTAAGCTTTCTATATATGCTTATATGTATATATGCTTATTATGAGGAAATAAATATAGATGTTGAGCTTATGGCTCATTTATTTATGTTGATAATGGTTATGTTAAATGCATGACTATAATGTGAGTTTTTCATATTTCTTGATGTGCATGACATTGAAAATGCTTATTTACTTATAAACCATATTGTATGCTTTTTATTGATAGCATACCATAATATTGAAAGGAAATGAATAATTGTATGATGTAATTAGCATATTCAAGTTGAAGTGATTACACCATTAAGTAAAAGCTTAGAGCATTGCTTTGGTTACAATGCGTAGGTAATTGAGCAGTAGAATAGGGTCAAAGCTTCTACACAAAAACATGAAAACTGTCCACTCTTAGGTGTTTTTGGTTTTCTTTTTGTAAAATAGTCTTGATGTAAATGTAATAGAAGTGTTCTTGTGATTTCAGAGGGATTGGGCCTAATATGTAAACATAGCTCACTTTTTGTAACTTAAACTGTATTTGTTTTAAAAGCTTTATATTTCTTACATGACTTGTATGATATCTCCTGATGTTGCATATGAAAATGTTGCTTGGGATGAGCTTAAGGCTCTATACTATTTTTATGATGATTGAAGGGTCCAAAGGACCCAGTTGGAGTTGTGTTAAGTTTTATGTTGTTTTATAAGTGTTTTTAAAAGGTTTACTATTTAGGAATGTGTCCTAGTACAACCATTCTGCTGTCAAATTTTTGACATGATGGCCCTATTAGTTTGCCTTATAAAGTGTGCCACAATGTTTTTGGTGTTTTTACAACTCCTTGAGTTAAGAAATCCTTTAACTAATAAAAATTTTAATTTAGTAGAGTTTTATGGATAGTGAAATTAGATATTGATATACATGTGCACTTTTTATTTCTGTCCGCTATATGGGGACGGGTAGAGGGCATCACACTTTAGTGGTATCAAAGCTTTAGTTTAGGCTTTCCTTTATAACTCTGGGTTACACAAGAGCATTGTAGTAGTTGTAGTATATTTACATCACAACATTTTACATGTGGTGTTCATAATCTATTTCTCTTACCTATAGATACGAAGATGAGTCGTAGTACTACTCGAAGCAAAGAAGATGAAATAGAGAGCCATGCTCCTATGATTGTTGTGTAAGGATAGGCACAACTAGAGTATGTGACCTCTAATGATGTGGGACATGCTACACATGGGTAGTAGGGATAGCCAGCTTGGCTACAGATGATGTTAGAGTTTATTAGGTAGGTGACAACGACTGCTACTAATGCAATTGCTATAGTTCATATAGTTCCACCTCCCCAAGACCAATAGGCTTTTCAAAAGACATACATAGAATGTTTATTGAAGAATGGGGTTGAGTTCTTCAATGGTGAAGAGCTAGATGAGTTGAGTAGAATTGAGTATTGGTTAGATCAGATGCTCAAGATTATGCAATAGTTAAAGTGTCCTTAAAAGGAGTATATAGTGTGTATTACTTTTATGTTGTCGAAGGAAGCTTTGAAGTGATGGGAGGCCATTACAGAGCATAAGATAACTATTGATCTTGATTGGGAGTTCTTTTTTAAAGAATTCAAGAAGAAGTATATAGCTGAGCATTACTTGGATCAGAAGTACTAGGAGTTTCTAGACTTAAGGAAGAAGCATAGATCTATATCTGAGTACGAGAAAGAGTTTGCTCGCTTGAGTAGATATGCTAAGGTGGTGGTGGCTACAAAGGAAGATCACTATAAAACATTTGAGAAGGGGTTAAATTGAATTTGGACATTAAGCAATAAGTTACTCTGATGCTAATCAGAGATTTTTCAGCCTTGATATCAACTTATCATACTATAGAGTTGGTAAATCAACTGAGACAAAAAAGAGATGGCTTCAAGAAGAGATCTTATGGCTAGGGACATGGTAGTTCTAGTTATACAGCTAATAGGAAGTAGAAAAGGGAGTTTGTTTATACAATAATAGAGCAAGAAGTCAAATCAGTCTCAGAGGTTAGGGCAGTGTTTTAGACCACGAACTCAGACATCAGGTGCTCTTAGATCCATTATTTATAATATACCAACACCAACTTATGATACTTGCCATAGGAGACACCAAGGAGTATGTTAAAAGGCTACACCAAGAGTTTGCTAAGGTTATGGCTCTAGAGAGTATTTTCAGAGGGACTGTCTAGTTATACCTTAGGAGTCATCATAGAAGAGGGACATTAGGGGCAAAGCTAGGGCTAATCAGAAAGACAAGTTAGAGAGTAGAGCTCCAGCCAAGCAGTATGCCATTCGAGCTAGAGAGGAGGTAGATGCTCTAGAGGTTATAATGAGTATTTTTCATATCTTTGGTTTACCTGCTTTAACAGTGACATACCTAGGGTCTACAAATTCTTATATCAGCATAGCATGGGTTATAGATTGGGGTTTAGTGTTAGATGACCTTAGTTTTGATATAACGGTTAGCAATCCTATAGGACAACACATCATAGTGAACAAAGTATATAGAGACTGTCCTTTGTCAGCATGAAGACATGTTTTCTTAGTAGATCTTATTGAATTACCATTCAATGAGTTTGATCTTATCTTAGGCATGGACTGGTTATCCAAGAACATGCCATGGTGGATTGCAAGAGGAAGAGGATCACATTATAAGCTAGTGATGTGTCAAAAGTGACATTGATTAGCAAAAGATTGGATAGCATGGCTAATATGGTATCAATAGTTATGGCTAGAAGGATGATAGAGAAAGGTTGTCAAGCCTACATTGCATATGTGGTTGACACTAAAATGGAAGTAAGTAAGTCAAATTCATATTGTCAATGAGTTTGTGAATGTTTTTCCAGATAAATTACCTAGTTTCCCACTACAATAGGAGTTAGAATTTGGAATTGTGGTGATGCCAGGCACATCACTAGTTTTTATAGCTTAATAAAGGATGGCTCCTATAGAGCTAAAGAAGTTAAAGATACAGTTGCAAGAGCTTCTTGATAAAGTTTTCATTAGAGCAAGTGTTTCACCATGAGGAGCACTGATTTTGTTTGTCAAAAAGAAGGATGGTTCTTTGAGGCTTTGTGTGGATTACAGGTAGTTGAACAAAGTCACCATCAAGAATAAGTATCCCTTACTATGGATCGATGATCTTTTTGATCAGTTTAGAGATGTAAGTGTTTTCTCTAAGATTGACCTTAGATCCAAGTATTATTATCTAAAAGTGAAAGAGGTGGACGTACACAAGATGGCTTTTAGGACTAAAGATGGGCATTATAGGTTCCTAGTGATGCCTTTTGGGTTAACTAATGCATCGACGACATTCATAGATCTTATGAATGGAATTTTTAGGCCATTTCTAGATCGGTTTCTAGTAGTCTTCATCGATGACATCCTTGTGTATCCTAAGGACTAAGAATAGCATAAGAAGCATCTATGAACAATTTTACAAATCTTAAGGGATGAGAAGCTCTATGCTAAGCTCAATAAGTGTTTGTTCTAGCTAGAGAAATTGTCATTTTTACGGCATAAAACATTGTCAGAAGGCATAAAGGTTCATCCTAGCAAGATTTAAGTGATGATGGAGTGGAAACAACCATGGAACACAATTGAGATTAGGAGTTTATTGGGGTTGGCCATATATTATAAAAGGTTTGTCAAAGTGTTTTCCTTGATAGCATCCTTTATGGAACGTCTTTTAAGGAAGGATATGAAGTTTGAGTGGGATAATAGATGTCATGAGAGTTTTGATAAACTCAATAGTATGTTAATTGAGGCTCCAATTTTGGTTCGGCTAGTGTCAGGGAAAGAGTTCACCATATACATTGATGCCTCACTAAATGGGTTGGGATATGTACTAATGCAAGATGGTAAAGTTGTTACTTATGCTTCACAGCAATTAAAACTTCATGAGAAAAACTACCCGGCACATGACTTAGAGCTCATAGCCATTATGTTTGCTTTAAAAATATGAAGGCATCATCTTTATAGGGAAAAGTGCTATGTCTTTCCAAACCATAAAAGTATAGAGTATCTATAAAATAAAAGGAGTTGAACTTGAAGCAAAGAAGATGGATGGAGTTGATGAAGGATTATGATTGTCTTATTGATTACTATCCTAGGAAGGCTAATGTAGTTATAGATACCTTGAGTAGGAAGTTTATATCTACTTTGATGGTGATAAATGTCAGTTTGAAGCTACAGAATGATAGTGGTTTGTTACCAAAGTTACAAGTCAAGCCAAGTTTGATACAAGTAGTAAAGGATTTGCAAATGATGATCATAGGCTTCAGAGTATCATGAGTATGATCCAAAATAGAAAGTCTATTGAGTTTGTGATTAAGGAGGATGGTTTTTTGTATTATCATGAGCACTTTTGTGTACCAAATAGTGAAGATGTAGGACAACTAATTATGCAAGAAGTGTACAATGCACCATATGCAATGCATCCTAGCAGTACTAGATGTACAATAGTTTAAAGATGATATATTAGTGGCTAAGTATAAAAAGAGATATAGTTGATTATGTGACTAAATGCCTCACTTGTTAGCAAGTGAAGGCTAAGCATCAAGTTCCTTTTGGTTTGCTACATCCTATAGCAATCCTAGAATGGAGGTGGGATCAAGTCATTATTGAATTTTTTGATTAGACTACCAATAACTAGGAACAAGCATGATTTTATTTAGGTAGTGGTTAATAAATTGACCAAGTTAGCTCAGTTTATTCTAGTAAGAAAGGATTGTTCCTTAGAGAAGTTGGCTAAATTGTATATTGATGAGATAGTTAGGCTTCACGGAGTGCCATCCTCTATCATTTTAGATATAGATCCCTATTTTACATCAAGATTTTAGAGGAAACTCCACAATGCTTTGGGAACCATGCTTAGTTTTAGGATAACTTTTCATCCTCATATAGATGGTAAGTTAGAGAGGATTATTCAAATGCTTGAGGATATACTCCAAGCATGTGCCATAGAGCTCAAAGGTAACTGGGATAAGTAAATCTCTTCAGTGGAGTTCGCTTACAATAATAGTTACCAAGCAAGCCTTAGTATAGCTCCTTATAAGGCATTGTATGGGAGATGATATAGGACTCCTTTATATTAGAGTAGGTTGAGTGAGCACAAGCTTATGGGACTAAATTTTGTCAAGGATGCTAAAGTGAAAGTGAAGATCATCAAAGAAAGGCTAAAGGCTGCTTTAGATATACAAAAATCCTATATGGATTTGAAGAGAATAAACATTGAGTATGAAGTTAGTGACAAGGTTTTTCTCAAGGTATCTCTATGGAAAAAGGTTTTAAGGTTTGGTAAGAAAGGAAAGTTGAGTCTGAAGTTCATTGGACGATACAAGATCATAGAACATGTGGGTCCATTAGCCTATAGATTTACTTTACCTCTAGAGTTGCAGTAAATTCATAATGTGTTTCATGTCTCAATGCTGAGAAGGTACAAATTAGACCCTACACATGTGTTGATAGTTGAAGAAGTGGAGATATGACCGAACTTGTCATATACAAAAGAACCTATAAGTATCTTAGCCAAAGAAGTTAAGGAGCTGCAGAACAAGATACTGTTGTTGGTGAAGGTTCTTTAATGACATCATGACATGGAATAGGTGACATAGGAGAGTGAAGCTCAAATGAGAGAGCAGTATCTGTATCTCTTTGAACTAGGTATGTCAAGGATGGCATCTCTTCAAAGAGGGGAAGAAATGTAACGACTCAAAAATCCTGACTCTCATCAATAGTACTTTCTAGGGTGAATAGTGCTTCCCAAAACTAGAGTCGTACTAAGTGTACCGATAGGAAGTATTAATTATGAGAGAATTTTTGGCAAAGTTTAGAGCCAATACGAAGTTATTTGGATGGTTAAAAATACAAAAGAAGATTTTACAATAGTGTCTTATGAATAGTACTGCAGGCAAAGCTGAACTACAAAATAATTCAAAAGTTGCTCAAAATAATCCAAAAATATTATAGTCTAATACTTAAATATTCTGAATAGACCATTGGCTTTGGAATCAGAATTTTTTGATATTGGGAAGTTATTTTGTCCAGTTTTTAGCTAAGGAAAAATATTAATTTTTTTGGTTTACTTTGTCTATTGAGCTTAAATCTTTAAGGGTCTATGGGATTTGTATTTACCTAATTTTTGAAACCTATTTTATGGAATTTTTGTCATTTTAGAGGGGAGAAAAAAAATTATAGAAACAAAATAAAATAATTCTTGAAAAAAATTATAAATACCCCAAAAATCATTTCCTTTCATATTTCCTTCCTTTTCTTCCCACTTCCCTCTTATGTTCTCTCAAATTTCTACCACCTCTCTTCTCTTCCTTTTCTTCTCTTTTTTCTTCTTTCTCCTCTACACCTACTCTAAAAAATTGTTTTTGAGAGGTAAAGCATCTGGAGATGGAATAGTAGACACTAAAATTGCCTCATTTGTTAAAGAATCTCAAGAGGAATTGAGATTTCCTTCCCAAGGTGAAATAGTGACCAAGTCACAATTGGGTATTTTTCTTTTCATTTTCATATATTTTTTAGGTCTCTTAGGTGCCCAAGAAGTCATTTATAAGGTCATTTTAATTTTTGGTTAATTATTTGATTTTATATGGATTTTCTAAAATTTAACCTATTTGAATATGTAGGCAAGAATTCGAACCGGGCTTGACAAGGTAAGGAGATGGCCTAGGATATCTATAAGCATACCTGATGACTATTTTTGGTATGTGTAATCACTTTAGAATGAATGAAAATGCTTAGAAAATCATAATATGCATTTATGATATATTGTGCATTAATGGTTACAAAGAGTTAAATGCAAGAGATAGTTTAATATTGTTAAATGGTGATGCTAGATGATACAAGTGTGTATTATGTATGATGAGTGCATACCATAAAGGGGCTGAATGCCTCATTTAGGCTAGGTACATAAATTATATGCTAGTTGTGCCTAAAATGAAATGTTTATGTAATGTTTGGGGAAAAATGGTGTAAATGCAATTGTGTATGCTTACATGTGATGAAATGAACATGTGTTTGCTTATAGTAATGGCAGAATGCCTTTAATGTAAAAATGACATATTTTAGTTGTATTTTGTGGCATAAAATGAATGTATGAGTAATGTATAGAGGAAATGGCATAAATGTGATTATGAGTGGTTTAACATGTTTAGATGCATGAGTGTGTGTATATAAGAGTGGCCAAATGCCACCTTGTCTTGCATATGGATTTTTGCAATGTAATGAGGCTTTATGTGTCTTATA
>CANXYI011756568.1:0-19990 GCA_948208565.1 Hura crepitans
CCATCATATTAAAGTTTAAAATAACTCATTTTGATTTTGACATTATCAAAATTTGATTAAATAAAAAACAGTGGATGATGTTCCATATTTCGGTGATTAAGCATAAGGTCACAAGCGTTAATCACTCTCTCAAGTTATACATCCTCATTATATACTCACATACATATTTTCAACTTCCAAAAATTCATTTCAAGCATGTGATCACATATCTTTCATTTCATGCTCACTGTAAAGCATATTCATACATTAAAAGCCAATAAGCCATTTCAGCCACTACATATGCACACCCATACATATGTGCCATGCTCTTATGTCACACATTAATCACTTTTATCTAGCTACATTCATGCTCACAATTGCTCATTCTATTCAGCCAAGGCACACTAAAAATCAATATATGCTTTTATCTTATACCATGCTAAGTCTCACATATATGTCATCTCATTATGCCATAGATGCATAACTTTGACTTACAACTAGCATAATGCATACTTACATACATATATGTATATATGAGATGTTCATAACTCTATTCTTACATACATGTATATATCTGCCTCATGTTCCATCTTATGCTTTACATATACAAAAACATTCACAAGCCAATAATTATGCTTATTCTCACTCATTACTTGACATATACCCATAGGCATGCTCCAGTGACCATTCGGCCATAATCACACACACACTCTCTATAGTGTAATTCCATCATAATCTATCATACCATATGCTAATGAATCATAAATCATCATTCCATGATAATATATGCTCATTTACATACATATTACAATAATATCACTCACACACACTTTTATGGCCATTTGGCCATCATGTTTAATCACACACTTGCACATTTTCTTCCATTATTTTACATACATACATATGGTGTCTCACCCATTAATCATATTTTTCATGTCCATTAATCATATACATAAGCATTTCTTTCATAAATATACACTTACATACTTATATACACTATGTATAAGCTAGGGCATACATTCATTACACAATTTAGATTAATTACATATACCTAGTGTGTCTAAAATACACCACTAATCTTATTTAGGCCTTCGCCTTCCCTTTATCATGAGCCCATTCTTTTTCGATAATTGCCTATTGCAAATTCAATTTATAAAAATTCATATAAAATCGTATAGGTATAAAAATTACAAACAACCACACCAAATGACTCATGGGCACCTTTAGATCATAGAAAAAATATTAGTTTTTAGAAATTCTTACCCAAACAAAAAATAAGCACTATTCACCGAACTCGAAATCGGGAAAAATTCTTCCATTTTCTTTGAGAACTCCACTTGAATTAGCATCTAGAGGTTGTGGGGACTCAAAACTTTCTATTATATGAGAGAAATAGGTGTTAGATGAAAAAGAAATAGCCAATAATGAAGGAATTTCCTCTATGTGGTTGACAGCTTGAAGAGAGATGGAGAGGGAGAGTATTTTTCTTGTTTTGACCAAAATGAAAAAAAATGTTGACTATTTATAGTTTTTTTTTTGAAAAATCCATTTTAAGAATTATTTCTCCCAATTTTCTCCTCTTTTTTTTTTAACTCCCTTTAAACTCATTAAACCATGAAAAATTAAATTAATTTAGGCCCTAAAATCTTTTAAAAATTGAAGTTCAAAAAATAAGAAAAACCAAATTAAAATGCCATTTTTTATATTATCATACATTTAAATAAAATACTTCCCAACCTTCAAAAATTCCAATTCCAGTGCCAACAGGCTAATTAGAATTTTTTAGTATTATGTAGTATAATTTCCATAATTTTTGAGCAACTTTTAAAATATTTTACGGTTCAGCTTTGCCTTGGTGACTATTTATAGGACACTGCCATAAAAACTTCCTTAGCATTTTTAACCAATCAAATGACTTCTGATTCGTTTCAAACTTTGCCCAAAATTGTTTTATGATTAATACTTTCATTAGTAGCTTCAGTGTATCCCAGGTATTGGGAACACTATTCGTCCCGGGAAAGTACTACTCATAAGAGTCAAAATTTTTGGGTCGTTACATTACTTTCCCTCTTAAAAGAAATGTTATCCTTAACATTACCTAAGTTAAACAAATGAGGGTATTGTTCTCACATCTAGGCTTTTGTTTCCCATGTCACCTCTTTTATTCCATGATGTTTCCAAGCAACCTTTACTAGCGGGACTGTCTTATTTCATAACTCCTTGACCTCTTTGGCTAGAATTCTAATAGGTTTTTCTTTTTATGACAAATCTAGTCTAACTTCCACTTCCCCTATAGATAGGACATGTTTTAGGTATGATATGTATCTTTTGAACATAAACACATGAAAGATATCATGAATCTATTGAAGTTCAAGTGGCAATGCTAGTTTGTAGGCTACTGGCCCTATATGTTATGTCATTTCATATGGCTTAATAAACTTTAAACTTAGATTCCCTTTCTTGCCAAACCTCAGGACTTTCTTCCATGATGAAACCTTTAGACACACCTTCTCCCCTAGTTCAAACTCAACATCTTTCCTCTTGAGATCAGCATAAGACTACTGCCTGTCAAAAGTTACCTTCACTCTATTCTTAATGATCTTTACCTTTTCCTCAGCATCTTTGATCAAGTCTAGTCCTAATAACTTGTTTTTACTAAGCTCATTCTAGTATAATGGTGTTCTACACTTTTTACCATACAATGCCTTATAAGGAGCCATTCCTAGACTCACTTGGTGACTATTGTTATAGGCAAACTCTACTAATGATAGATAATGATCCCAACTACCTTTGAACTTGATGGCGTAACTTTTTAACATGTCTTTAAGCACTTGATATATATGATTCATCATAAGCATATCATAAAAAATATACGAAGATTCAATCAAGTACCTAAGACATTGTGAAATGTTGTGCTAAAACTCAACTAAGTACCCAAGGCATTGTGAAGCTTCTTTTAAAACCTCGACGTAAACTATAGGTCTTAATCCGATTTGATTGAAGATTGTACACCATGTAATTTGATGATCTCATCTATATATAGTTCAACAAGTTTTCCATAAAATGAGCTATCTTGGTAAGATGATTCACCATTACTTATACTAAATCATGCTTGTTCCTAGTCATGGGCAGCCTAACTATAAAGTCCATATTGGCTCTAACCCATTTCCATTTTGGAATTGCTATAGAATGTAGCAAACTAGATAGAACCTGATGTTCTGCCTTTACATACTAACAAGTGAGGCATCTGGTCATATATTCTAACACATCTCTCTTCATATTAGGCCACTAATATGACACCTTCAAATCTTGATACATTTTTATGCTACTAGGATGCATAGCATAAGGAGCATTGTGTGCTATCCAAAATTTGCTTCTTCAACTCTTTAAAATCTAGAACATAGATCTTATTGTGGTAATATAGACAACCATCAATCTTCATTTCATACTTAATAGGCTTCCCTTCTTGGATGGCACTTATCATATTCATCAACCTATGATTATCCTTCTAACCATCTTTAACTTATTGTAAAAAACTAGGCTTAACTTGCATCTCTGCTAATAAATAATTATCAAGCATAAACTAAAGCCTGATATTCATGACTCTTATGGTTGCTATGAATTTCCTTCTTAAAGCATCAACCACTACATTAGCTTTGCCAGGGTGGTAATCAATCATACAATCATAATCTTTAATCAACTCTATCTACTGCCTTTATCTCAAGTTCAGCTCCTTCTATATTGGAAGATACTTTAGACTTTTGTGATCTATGTATATGTAACACTTCTCACCATAGAGATAATGTCTCCATATCTTCAATACAAACACTATTGCTGCAAGCTCTAAATCATGAGTAGGGTAGTTCTTCTTATGTTGCTTTAACTACCTAGAAGTGTAGGCAACCGCTTTGTCCTCCTGCATTAGAACACATCCTAACCCATTATGTGAAGCATCACTATAAATAATGAAGTCTTTCTTAGAAACTAGTTGAACAAGAATCAATGCTTTTGCCAATATCACCTTCAACTTGTCAAGGCTCTTTTTATATTTGTCATCCCAAAAAAACTTGACATCTTTCTTTAATAAACAAGTCCCAGGTGCTGCTATTAAAGAAAAACCCTTGACAAACCATCTATAATAACTAACCAATCTAAGGAAACTCTAGATCTCTGTGGTGTTCCTAGATGGCTTCCACTTCATAACTACTTCAATCTTACTGGGATTAACTTGAATCCCTTTTGTAGAAGCAATATGCCTAAAAAAAGATACCTTGCTAAGCTAAAACTCACACTTGTTAAGTTTAACATACAATTTCTCATCTCTCAAGACCTATATAACCGTCATCAGATGTTGCTCATGATCCTCTTTACTCTTAGAGTAAACCAAGATATCGTTAATGAAGATAACTACAACTTGGTCTAAGATAGGTCAGAACACATTGTTCATTAGGTCCATAAAAGCTACAGAAGCATTGGTAAGCCTAAATGGCATTACCAAAAACTTATAGTGTCCATATCTCATTTTGAATGTTGTTTTTGCCATATTAGACTCTTTTACTCTAAGTTGATAATAGCTAGACCTTAGATCAATATTGGAGAACACCCTTGGACCCTTAAGCTGATAAAAAAGGTTGTTATTCTATGGCAATAGATACTTGTTCTTGATGGTCACTTTGTTCAGCTGGCGGTAATCCACACACAACCTAAAAGTACCATCTTTCTTTTTTACAAACATCACTAGTGCTCCCTAAGGTGAAACACTAAGCCTGATGAGACCCTTATCAAGTAGCTCTTAAAGCTAGATCTTTAAGTCCTTTAACTTTATTAGAGCTATTTTGTATGGAGCTATTGATATTGAAATAGTGCTTGGTAAAACCTTTATACAAAACTTGAGTTCCCATTCTGGAGGCAAACTAGGCAATTATTCTAGAAAAAACATCCACAAATTTTGACACCACCAGTATGTTACTAGCACCTAGCTCTCTACTGTGGGTACCAAACACATGAGCTAAGAAGGCTTGACAACCCTTTTTTATAGATGCCTTGCTGTTACTATCGAGATCACATTGGACATAAAGTTTATGCTTTTACCCACTACTGTAATCTCAGCCTTGAGAGTCAACCTCTTTAACTTGCAATCTACTATTGCATGATACATGGATAGCCAATCCATGCCTAATCTTAGGTCAAACTCATGAAATGATAGCTCGATGAGATCAGCTAAAAATTGGTGTCTTTGTACCATCAATAGACACTTTTTATAAACTTTGTTTACTATGACATGCTGACCTAAGAGATTGATAACCAAAATCTCTAGGTCCATAAGTTCTGACTCTAATGCCTTAATCTTGCGCTCATGATAGGCAAACATATGAATGTGTAGACTTTAAATCAATCTAAGTTATAATAGGTGAGTGAAAGAGAAAAAATGTACCAACTATAATGTCTGGCTCATCGGCCTTCTCCCGTGCCCTGATGGCATACTATCAGGCAAGAGCTCTGTGCTCAACTTTAGACTCTACTCTATCCCTCAGAGTTCTTTTTAGCTTATCTCCTTGGTTTCTCTTCTGAGCTTAGATGGGAACCTATATAGATTTATGCTTGCTTTTAGCTCTCTTAGGATAATCCTTGTAGTAATTATCTGATGAGCCACACTTAAAGCATATTCCTAACTTCTTCCACCAATATTCCCTCTTGTGTCTTTTATGGCAGGTCGAACATTAAGGAACCTGATCACCCTTAGCTATGGAACTAGGTGTACTAGTTGCATATAACTGCTATCTAACCTTACCTTTGTTCTGATTTCCTTAGGCTATCTTTTAAGATTAGGCCTGCTTTTGTGACTGTTGTGGTGCCTAAATTGATTCCCTCGAAATCTCTTGCCTAACTATTGTATAGTACTAGATGCTCTAGGTCCAAAAAATCTCTTTTTCTAGTAGTAGTCCCACTTCTCCTTTTACACTCCCTCAATGGAGTGACATATTACAACAAGCCAATTAAAGTCTTTAATCTTTAAAGGAATCACTTGAGACTTAATATCAATATGTAACCCTTTTTCAAACAACTTGCACTTATAAGCCTTTATAGAAATAGTGTCTTTAGCATAATGGCTAAGCATAAAGAAGTCCTTCCCATACTCCCTAACAGATTTCTGCTCCTGCTTGAGGTTTATGAACTGCTACCTTCTATTATTTAGATAATTTTTAGGAATGTATTTCTTGTAGAACTCTTCTAGGAAAAGGTCCCAAGTCTAGTCATCTTCTATCTTATACTTTATCAGATTATCCCACCATTTGAGGCTTTTTCTTAGAGTAAGAAAGTGGCATTAATTACTTTCTCAATAGATGTACAACACATCTACTTCATCTTTTCAGTGCGGTTTAACTAGTACTTTACTATTCTAGTATCCACTTCACCTTTTCCCTTGAAATCCTTATCTCCTATTCTCTTAACTCTTTCTAACTAGGTCTTTTGGAGAGCTAAAGGGACATCTTGTTGTTATAGTGTTAGAGGTTGAGTAGCCATTGTAGCCTACAACAAAAGTTGTAGCATCTTTTGTAAAAATGCTGGCGAAACCTAAGCTGCTGATGATACCTACCTCATAGCACTACTAAACACAGAAGCCACCATATCTGACTCCTATCCCATAAACATAGAAGCCTATCCTTCCTCTTTTTCTCATGGTTCATTCATCTTAACTGTAGGCACAAGAACAATTGATAAGCCTTGGTGTCATTAAATTATGTTATGTATAGACTTGACTTCTACAACACTCTTACATTGCTTAGGAATGCCTGAACTGGAGCTCTGATACCATAAGATGTGACACCCCTTACTTGATTTAATCACCAATCAGTCACCAAACATGATTAAGGAGTGCACACATGACATGCTATCTGATATCAACTCATACAATATCATTTAAAATATTATATGATACTTGATTAATACATAAAAAAATATGAGTTTTCAAAACTGAATTACATATTCAAAATTTGAGAATCCTTGTGCCAAAATTTTGGTAGCATAATAGTTGAGTAAGTTGCATTCAAGAAAATGCTTCTAAAATATTTCACAATCATTTTCTCAACTTCGTGATCCTTCGAATCATTCCAAATCTATCATAAGCACAATCATAGTCTTAACCTCAAGAAGAGATAACAAATAAGAAGAAAATAGTTTATAGAGTTTAAAATACAATTACAAAACCAATTATGAGTTGCAATTACAAAATGCTATGGTTTACGCCCAAGACTAATTATATCCAACATAAGAGTGCACTTTTATGTCTGTACATTCCATAATCTAATTACATGCAACAAAATATACTAAAAAGAATTGTCTTCTCTTACTTGTTTGGATGTTATAAGGCTTGGGCTCAATCATCCTCCTTACCTATGCTTCACAATTGAAATGATATGTGAAGTAAATAGCTTAGCAGTATAATCAAAATACCTCTTTCATAATGCCATATATATATAATCATTCTTAATAATATAAGGCTTAACTAATCATACTTATGATAAACATAATACCATTCATCTCATGTATATGCATCATTAAACATAAAGAAGTAAACATACACAATGAGCACATTGATATGTAATACACTATGTACCATTTGTACATGTTATTAATGGCTTTAAATAATACAAATAATGTATACTCAACATCATTCATCACTCACATGACAAAAACTATGCAGTGTGTGCAAGAGACTATTTAAGCTCCTTTTATGTTCATTCAATTATCTTCATAATGCCTATTTAATGAGAACACAAATCTTATGGATAACGGGATTAGCATGTGTAGTGGCCCATATTTTGGACCTAAATGGCTATTACACCAACATAGGTGTACAGTGATCCTACTGGACCTAAACAGCAATTGTACCCATATGGAAATGTGCAGTGACCCTATGGGACCTGAATGGTGGCTGCACCTATATAGATCCAAAGATCATAAAAATATAGGTTTTTGGGCAGACTAAAAGTGGACCCATAAATCAACATCAAGCACTGAAGTGCCCTAGCAGCTACTATCTACCTCTAGTTAATTGTTCAACCTATCCATTTCTAAGTTGTTACTCATATAGGCTACTCTCATAGGTTATTAATTTCTCTATCATATTAAAGTTTAAAATAACTAATTTTGATTTTGACATCATTAAAATATGATTAAATAGAAAATATTGTGTGATGTTCTATATTTTGATGATTAAGCACAAGGTCACAATCATTAATCACTCTCTCAAGTTATACATCCTTATTATTTTTTATCACTCTCTCAAGTTATACATCCTCATTAGATTCTTACATACATATTTTCAACCTCCAAAAATTCATTTCTAGTATTTGATCACATAACTTTCATTTCATGCTCATTATAAAGCATATTCATACATTAAAAGCCAATAAGACATTTTGGCCACTACATATGCACACCCATACATATATGCCATGCTCTTATGTCACACCTTAATCACTTTTATCTAGCAAAATTCATGCTCACAATTGCTCATTCTATTCGGCTAAGACACACCAAACATCATTATATGCTTTTATCTCATACCATGCTAAGTCTCATATATATGTCATCTTATTATACCATAAATGCACAAGTTTAACATACAAGTAGCATGATGCATACTTACATACATACATGTATATATGAGATGTTCATAACTCTATTCTTACATACATGTATATATCATGCCTTATGTTCTATCTTGTGCTTTACATATACAAAAATATCCATAAGCCAATAGTTATACTTATTCGCATGCATTACTTGACATATACCTATGGGCATGCTCTAATGGCCATTCGGCCATTATCACACAAACACTCTTCTTAGTGTAATTCTATTTTAATCTATCATACCATATGCTTATGAATCATAAATCATCATTCCATGACAATATATGCTAATTTACATACACATTACAACAATATTAGACATGCACACTTTTATAGCCATTCAGCCATTATGCTTAATCACACACTTGCATATTTTCTTCCATCATTTTATATACATTCATATGGCATCTCATCTATTAATTATAATTTTCATGTCTATTAATCATATACATAGGCATTTTTTTCATAAATATACACTTACATACTTACATACATTATGTATAAGCTAGGGCATACATTAATTGCACAAATTAGATCAATTACACATACCTAGTGTGTCTAAAATACACTACTAAGCTCGTCTAGGCCTTTGCCTTCCCTTTATCATGAGCCTATTCCATTTCGATAACTATCCATTGCAGATTTGATTTATAAAAATTCATATGAAATTATACGGGCATAAAAAATTATAAACAACCACACCAAATGACTCTTGGGCACCTTTAGATCATAGGAAAAATATTGGGTTTTGAAAATTCTTATCTAAACAAAAAATGTGCACTATTCATCAAACTCAAAATTAGGAAAATTTCTTTGATTTTCTTTTAGAACTCTGCTTGAATTAGAGTTTAGAGGCCATGGGGACTCAAAAATTTTCATTGGATAAGAGAAATGTGTGTTAGATAGAGGAGAAATGGCTAATAATAGAGGAATTTCCTTCTTGTGGCCAACAGCTTGAAGAGAGAGGGAGAGGGAGAGTATTTTGCTTATGTTGACCAAAATGAAAAACATGTTGGCTATTTATAGTTTTTTTTGAAAAATCCATTTTAAGTATAATTTCCCCCAATTTTTTTTGCTCTCTTTTTAACTCCTATTAATCTCATTAAATCATGAAAATTTAAATTAATTTAGGCCCTATAATCCTCTAAAAGTCAGAGTTATGAGAAAAATTGAATTAAAATACCATTTTTTATATTACCTTACATTTAAATAAAATACTTCCTAACCTCCAAAAATTCTAATTCCAGTGCCAACATGCTAATTAAAATTTTGAGTATAAGGTTGTATAATTCCCGAAATTTTTTGAGCAACTTTTAAAATATTTTACAATTTAGCTTTGCCTTGATCACCATTCACAAAACACTACCGTAAAACCTTTCTTAGCATTTTGAATCAATCAAATGACTTTCAATTTTTTTTAAACTTTGACTAAATTTATTAATATTTTCATCTGGTAGCTTTTATGCATCTCGGGTCTCAAGAATACTATTCATCTTAAGAAAGTAGTATTCACAAAAGTCAAGATTTTCGAGTCGTTATAAGAAGCCACTTAGTATGAGATAAAGAGTGATAGTTATCTGTATTACCATGATAAGATCTGTGTTCTAGATGTCAAAGAGTTAAAGAAATAGATTTTAGATGAGGCTCATAATGCTTCTTATGCTATGCATCCTGGTAGCATAAAAATGTATCAAGATCTGAAGTTATCCTATTAGTGGCTTAATATAAAGAGAGATATATCAGAGTTTGTGACCAAGTGCCTTTTAAGTAGGTGAAGGCAAAAAATTAGGTTATGTTTGGATTGTTGCAACCTATAGTAATTCTAGAATGGAAATGGGATAAAATCACCATGGATTTTGTGGTTAGGTTGCCTATGACAAGGAGCAAGTGTGATTCTATATGGGTTGTGGTAGATCATTTTACAAAGATAGCTCATTTTATAGCAGTAAAAATGAATTTTTCTATGGAAAAGCTTGCTAAATTGTACATTTATAAGGTCATCAGATTGCATAGAGTGCCATCCTTAATAATATAAGATCGAGACCCATAATTTACATCGAGGTTTTAGAAGAAGCTTCACAATGCCTTAGGTACTCGATTAAGTTTTAGCATGGCATTTCATCTGCAGACTGATGAACAGTTAGAAAGAGTCATTTAGGTAATCCTTTTGATACTTGAGTGATTAAATGTTAATAAATGTATAATGTTATGCTTATGATGAAGCATCTTTGTTAGGTGCTTGAGGATATGTTAAGGAGTTATGCCATTGAGTTTAAAGGTAGCTGGGACTGATATCTGGCATTAATGGAGTTTACATATAATAATAGCCATCAAGCAAGTTTAGGCATGGCTTCTTATGAGGCACTATATAGAAGGAAGTGCATGACTCCTTTGTGCTGTAGTGAGCTCAATGAAATAAAGCTCATGGGACTGAATTTGATTAAGGATGTCGAGGACAAGGTAAAGATCATTAGGGACTGATTAAAACTAGCTTTTGATAGATAGAAGTCTTGTACTGATCTCAAGAGGAAAGATATTAAGTTTAAAGTGGGAGATAAGGTGTTTCTAAAGGTTTCACCATGAAAAAATGTTCTACGATTTGGCAAGAAAGGAAAGCTGAGTGTGAAGTTTATTAGGCCATATGAAGTGACAGAATGTATAGGGCCAGTAGCCTATAAACTAGCATTGCCATTAGAACTTCAGTAGATTCATGATGTCTTCCACGTATCTATGCTCAGAAGATATAGATTAGATCCAACACATATTCTATCTATGAGAGAAGTTGAAGTGAGACTAGATCTATTTTATAAAGAATAACTTGTCAAGATTTTGGCCAGAAAGGTTAAAGAATTGAGAAATAAGATAGTCCCGCTGGTGAAAGTTGTTTAGAAGCACCATGGGATGGAAGACACAACATGGAAAATAGAAGCTCAAATGAAAAAGTAGTACCCTCATCTATTTGAACCAAGTAATGTCAAGGACAACATTACTTTTAAGAGGGGAAGTAATAAAATGACCCAAAAATCCTAACTATTATGAATAGTACTTTCTCAAAATGAATAGCATTCTCGAGACTCAAGATACACTGAAGCTACTGAATGGAAGTATTAATCATAAAAGAATTTTGGGCAAAGTTTGAAACCAATTAGAAGTTGTTTGGTTGGTTAAAAATGCTAAGAAAGTTTTTATGATAATGTCTTGTGAATAATGACAGGCAAAGCTAAACCATAAAATATTTTAAAAGCTGCGCAGAAAATTTTGGGATTAATATGACCTAATACTCAAAAATTCTAATTAGCTTGTTGGCACTATAATTGGAATTTTTGGAGGTTATGAAGTATTTTATTTAAAAATCAGGTTACATAAAAGTGGCAATTTAATTCAATTTTTCTTATTTTTTGATCTCAAATTTTTAAAGTGTTGTGGGGCCTAAATTAAGTGATTTTTTGAATGTTTAATTGAGATATAATTGAGCTTAAAAGGGAAGGAAAAAAGGAAAAAATAGAGGAGAAAATGGGAAAAAATAATTAATTTTTAAAAACTATAAAGGGTCAAACTTTATAAATTTGGTCAACATTTCCCTTTCATCTCCTCCCCTTCTCTCCTCTTGAAGCCGACAGCTTCAACCCATCTCCTCCCCCATTTTTGCTACTTGATTCTTCAAGGTAAGCTTTGTTTGGTCTAATTAAAATGATTCTTGGTGCCTCCACGACCTCTAGAGTATATTAGAAGGGAGAATTTAAAAAAAAAACTAAGAGATTTGGCTCGATTTTCATCTTGATAAATAGTGGCCTCTTTTAGTTTAGGTGAGAATTTTTAAATTTCAATATTTTTCTCATGTTCTTAGGGTGCCCAAGAGTCGATATGTATGGTCATTTTTAATTTTTGATACTCGTATGAATTATTTTGAATTTTTACAAATTGAATCTACAATAGGCATTTAAGAAAACTTAGAAAGCTCACAACAATGGAAAGGTGAAGGTTTAGGTGGTCCTTAGGGTTGTATTATGACCATTTTGGTATGTGAAATTAAATTGAATTGTGCAAATTTAAATATGCCCTTAATTTCTATAAAATGTATATTTATGTAAGTGAATAATTAATGCTATGTGATGAAAAATTATGAGTATAAATGTGTTAACTAGAATGTAGGATGACTAAATGTTATTTTTTGATGCCTTGAATGTGTATGGCATGATGAAAAATACATGCATCGGGATATGGCTATTATGGCCGAATGACCCTATTTAGGCATGATGGTGTATATAGTTGTTTGTGCATGTTAGGAGGTGGATTAGTATTTTTTAGCATAAAATTAAGTCATATGTGGTCTTGTATGATAAAGCATGTTCTTTTGGTGTGTTAAAGCCCTAAGGCCAAATGGTCATGTTGTGTTATGCTATATTTCACACAAATGGTTTTGATTATGGTTAATGATAGGTTGGATGTATAATTATTGAATAATTATGATTAAGGAAGCATATGGACTTGGAAAGAGGATTTTATGCATTATGGAGATATTAAATATTAAAATGAACCATACACTCATCATATGACATGTTGAATGAACATAGAGTACATGATGACTGAATGAGTTATTGAGGATGCTTGAATGGTGTATATTAGTCTTATTGTATGCATATGCATGAATATATATGCTAGACGGACATGATGATTTCAAGCATGTTAATGTTACAAAGTTCAAAATATATACATATATGTATGTTGCTATATGCATGTAATGAGGAGGAATGTTTGCTTATGCATGAGTATGGCCTTATGACCATTATAGCATATGGTATAATGTAAAGATATAGATTATGGTTTGTGCTTGAGGCTTAGTGGTCGAATGGCATTAGTGGGTAAACTAAGCTTGTAAATGTTTCAAATTAAGCATAAAGTGGATATGTATGGTCAATTACTCATTATTGATCATGAGATGGAAAATGAATGTTGGTAGTGTGTTTTTAAGCATGTTATGGCTATGTGTACATAAATATGGACTTTTGTATATGGTTTTTCATGAACATGGTGTGTATAATTATAATAAATGCTAAAAATATTATATTACCTGGTCTTGTCATTTGTTGACCTTACCATGATTAAAAGCCTTTTTAAGCTTACTTAAATTGGTGGAATTAAAGTTAAATATGTTAGTAGCCTATATGCATAACAACTTAGATAGATAAGTTAACTGGACAACTGGGGATATAGTAATAGCTGCTAGGGCACTACGGTGCTTTCATGTTTTTAGTCTACAGGTCCACTTTTAGTCTGAGCCAAAGGCCTGTATAATCTTGATCTTCAGATCCACATTGGTAGATGAACTTCGGGTTCATAAATGGTCGTAATAGCTATAATGCTATGTTTGTCCTTAGACTCATGCTATGCTCAGTCTTAGACTCATGTTGTGTTTGACCTTTAGGTCTTATGATATGTTTGATCTTTGAATCCATATTGGTAGATGGACCTTTATGTTCATAGAGGTTATACTTGTAACGTTCATAATTTTTGATAATTTAATTTGGGCCCCTAAACAGTGGATGGTACTTTCGGGAACCCAAAGTGAACTAAGGTCATAAGATGATAGAAAGGATTAAAACATAATCATGGGTGAAATTTGGGACCAAATTGAAGTCATTTAAAAGGTTAAAATAAATTGTAAAGTTGGCTTACTGGTGTCCCAAGAATAGTGACCTAGTTAAAGCTAAACAAAAAATATTTTATAAAGTGCTCAGAAAATTCTAAAAATAGCATAAATTGGTGGTAAAAAATTCTAACTAAACCAATAGAACTAGTTTTGAATTTTTTTTGAGATCGGAAAGTAATTAAATAGAATTAATTTATGATGCATTTAACCAAAAAAATAAATTTTATTGGAGAAAAATTCTGATTTTTGGAGGACAATTAAAATACTAATTTTCATGATTTTTAGACCCATTAGATGAATTTTTGGAGTATGGGAGCATGAGATATGAATTTTTAGTAATGAATTAGCCAAGATTAAATCCTAGCCATCCATTTTACACTTGGCACCATCTTAGCCATTCTTACATACATAAAGGTGGACTCTAGAACTTTTGAACTAGCATTTTTAGCCTACTTTTACCCCTCAAAGTTAGGTACCTTCTTCTTTCTTGGAACTATAGATTTCTTCTTCATTTCACCCATTAAAACTCTACCGAATTAACAACTTAATACATCAAAATTACCTCTATGCTCCCCTCTCTTTAATTCTAGTGGCATTTCATCTTTTGAAGGCTTAGAAATAGAGAAATTCAAGAGTGGTGAATAGTGATCAAGGTGAGCAAAAATAGTGGTCTTTAATTTATAATATTTTTTTATGCTAGGGTTTAAGATATATAAGGTATTTATGGGTTTATATTTCTATTAGGTTGTATGTAGAAATTTTGAGAAATTTTCAAAGGTGACATATGTGTATATTTGTAGGTAGAGAAGGAAGAGAGGTAAAGAGAAGAGAAGGACAAGATTGAATGTTGATTTGAGGTCCATTTGGTGAGCAAAGTAAGTGAATTTAGCGATTCATGTATTTAATTCATTAATTTGCATAAATTGTGTTATGTATATGTGTATGGAAGTCTATGTTTGCATGGTGTGGCATGTGATTTTGCATGAGATGCGATTAGAAATGGTATGTCACATTATTTTGAGCCTAAATGGTGTGAAAAATATGAAAGAAATTTGAAGAATGGTGAAATACCTAGTGTGGCCAAAATTCACATATAAAGAAATTCATAGAACTTAAATGGTAATAAATAGATAAATATGTATGTTTGGGCTAATTAAAATGGTATAACATTTAAATGTTTGTATGGAAAAAAATATGATTTTCTACATGGAATATGTTAAGTTGGCTGAATAGATCATGGTAGGGTAATGAAGGCCTAATATTACAATATCACATATACATAAGTAACATGTTAAACTAAGGAAATAAATTTGTGTAATTAACATAATTTGTGACCTAATATTTAACTTGGTGGATTAGAGGAATTATGGACATTTGAGATGAGATGAATTAGAATTGAAATAAATACAAGATATAAAATAAAGAGAAGTAAATATGAGAAGGGAAAAGAGAGAGATTTAGAGTAAATGTGATGAATACGAGACTTTGAAAATGAATAAAAGGAGAGATAAGAAAATAATAATTGGATACTTGGAATTTTAAGTAGATGAAAACTTAATACATTAAATAGAAGAGTAAGGACTTAATGAACATAAACTAAGGCCCATATTAGTTAGATGCTTACAGGATAAGTTGACTGTCAACTAGGGAGTAGCAATTGCTAGGACACCTCGGTGTCACGAGAGGTCGATCCATAAGGATAACCATGAGATGATATTGTGTAAGTGCAACTACCTTAAGGTCCACTACATAGCTTATGAGATTTAATGGTAGGTGTAGTTGCCTTAAGGTCCATGACGGGCCATTGTACATATGGATACTTGATATGATAGAGTGCAACCATCGAGGTCCAAAATATGGATCCTTGCACAACTTATAAGATAGAGTATGATTATTGAGGTTCAGGATGCAAACCCTACACAACCTTAATGATTATGATGAGATATGATATGACAAAGTGCGGCCATCGGGGTCCAAAATATAGGTCCCCACAATGACTTTATGGTGCCCTCCACCTAATCCATACACCAAACCCAAATAGGGGATGCGAATACATAAAATGATATCTAATTCTGTTATCCAAAATCACTTAAAATTTAAAAATTTTATATAAGAAAATATTTCTTGACTTGAAAATGGAATAAACATAAAAAAAAACCTTTTTAGCATACAAAATCGAGGTAAACATTAGGGTTATTATGTCAAAAATCTAACAGCATAACGGCTGTACCGAGACACATTCCCAAATTTTTACCTATTTAAAAACACTTTTATAAACTCAATAAAACACATCTCCAACTCTAATGGGTCCTTCTGACCCTCCAAACATAGCGACCCTTAGGCTCTCCATAATCAACTGTCTCACATGCAATGTCATAAATCAACACACAACATACGAGAAGTAGAAAAGTAAAATCTGTAGTTAAAATATTTGATACAAACTCGTTGCAAAACACAGATTGGACCTAATCCTAAGAGCACACTAACTATTAACCCATTACATTTACATCACCACTACTATTACAAAAAGAGTACAAAAATACCTACGCAGGGGTTATCTTCATGTCTCTTGATATATAGAAGCTTTAGCTCTAATCTACTACCTTGTTACCTACATATTACAAATAGGCAATGCGTTAAGCTTTCACTTAGTGGTGTAATCACTTTAACTTGTAAAAAGGTTAGTTATAGCATGTCCATAATTGCACACAAGCCATTTTCAGATTTAATGTCACAAATGAGCAAATTTCGGGGTTTTATATGCAAACATGCACGTTTCAAGCATAAACAATGCATTTAAATATCAATTATGCCAAAAATCACAAACATGCTATAATAATCAATTATAGGCCTTAAGGCATAACATATATCTTATTATCATCACAGGACTTATAAGAAACCATACTATAGTCATACACAGCAAAGAATAATGACATATATGTTTTTTGGTCATAATTGCCATTATGCACACATAAACTCATATATGCACATTATAATTGTCCATATTAATGTTTTGAGTTGTATTAACATATAATCACCATTTATCATCATATGAATGAAAATAAACACATTTATATACCTTAAGACCGATTTTGAGTCATTCGATCTCATTATGTCCATATGTCACATATTAGTGCCAACTAACATATAATCTTAATTTATGCATTTTTAAGCCATTTTAATTGTTTAATTTATGCCCATATTAATAAGATAACTATCTAAGATTGGATAATGGAATTACTTAGGCTCGAAGGCTTTTATACCCATGGCTACATATACTTAGGTTTAAAGGTTCTCAGATCCATAGATACGTAAACTTAGGCTTGATGGCTCTCACATTTACAAATGTGTAAACTTAAACCTGAAGGCTTTCATACCCTGTAGGTACGTAAATCTTAGGCCCAAAGGCTTTCATGCACATTAGCATGTAATCTTAGGCTCGAAGGCTCTCACATCCTCAGATGTATAATCAAACTTAGGCTCAAAGGCTTTTATGCCCGTCAGCATGTAAATCAATGACCTATAGGTCTTATATCGAAAGGTAAGCTAGCAGCCGCTACAATCCTAGTCGATCGATTAACCTATCCAAACTAGGTTGTCTAACTATATATGCATCATTAAACATGTCATTATGTGTCAAAATAACCATTTTCACTTTTTATATTATTATATTACTTTAAAATCACCCATGGCCTTATTGCACCTTTGCATGGCCTAACATATACACTTAGCCAACTTAGGCCTATTGATGTCTACTACACCCATAGGATCCATTTTTGAGGTGTAATGACATTGGACACAACATCATACCAATATGTCATATAAAACTCAAATATCGATTGAAATGATCATTGCATGGCATTTTCTAATATTAATGTCCAAATGGTCATACATAGCCTCTTCATGCACTTATAACACATATATCCTCTTTATATGTGAACAATTCATTTTAAGCATATTAGCATATCCCATTCATGCACATATGATATTTTCACATCAATAAGAACATGCGTGCACACATTATCGCACTTATCGTTTCAAGTAGCCATAATGCTGCACATATGTATATCAAGTCATTCTATAGCAATATACTACACTTTATATCCATTATACATGTTTTAATCATACAATAACGATACGCATGCATTTTTAGGCATACAACATGCAACATGGAAAAAATTGATTTTTAACTTGCATAATGCATTAATGAACTCAATATCGATATTCTCGCAATTTCTATCACTCATAATCACTCTAAACTATCTCATATCATGCATTTATCATTCCATATATCATAATTTACAATTATAACATTTTATTATATTTTTGAGCATTTAATGCCATTTAATACTAATATGAACATAAGGCCATTGATACATTAAATGAATATTTGAGGCAAATTAAAGTGATTACACATACCCAACAGGGTCATACGGGACACTCGAAGTTAGCCTAGGCCTTTTCCTCGCGTCAAGAGGCTTGGGTTGTCATTTTGCCTTCGAATACAAAAGGATACAAAAATAAAAAAAATAATATAAAATAATATAAACATCGAAAAAATATTTCAAGCTTATATATGTTCTACAACACCCAAGGATCTCGTGAAAAATAAAATTTATGGAAAAAGAAAACCTAAGAGAGAGGATGTTACTATTTATCTCAGGATTCTTCTCAGTTTTTCTCCTAAAATACTCTACCATTCCTAAGGATTTTGGTGTCCATGGACTCATCTTGGGACGCTTTTCGTTTTGGGTATAAGCTTGTGAAGTGGATCGGACCAAGGAGAAAGAAATCATAAAGAGAAAAAGAGAGAAGATGGGCAGAATTTTTTTGGAGGAGGAGTAGAGGATGGTGGTGTTATGGTATGAATAGGTGGAAATTAAAATTTCCCCTATTTATAATTTCCCAAAAATAAACTTTTCATTTTTGTCAAAAAATTATTATAATTGATAGGAATATCAGTTTTCCTACATTCCTTTCCCTAAAATTCCATCAATCCAAGGCCTATATCCTCCCAAAATCACAAGCCCAAATTATGACAATAACCTAAAAAATTAATACATTTTATGTTCCTAAAATTGGGTAAAAATGGTTTCCAAACTTGAAAAATTCCGATTCTAAAGCCAGTAGATTATTCAGAATATTTGAGTCTTAGATTGTAATATTTTTGGATTATTTTGTGCAACTTCTTATTTATTTTATGGCTCAGCTTTGCTTGCAGCACTATTTATAGGATACTGCCGTAAAATCTTAATTAGCATTTTTAACCATCCAAATGACTTTGGATTGGCTTCAAATGGGATTTTTAGGTTATTACATTTCTTCCCCTCTTAGAAAAAGATGTTGTCTTAGACATACATGGTTCAAACAAATATGGGTATTATTCCTGCATCTAAGCCTCGCTTTCTTAAGTAGCCTTTCTCATGCTATGATATCGCCATAAGACTTTCACCACCTTGACCTCTCTGGCTAGGATACCAATAGGTTCTTCTTCATACGAAAAGTCTAGTCTTATCTACACTTCATCAGCTATTAAAATATGTGAAGGGTCCGATCTATATCTTCTCAGCATCAAAACATGGAACACATCATGAATCTACTGCAACTCTAGAGGTAAAGCTAGTCTGTAGGCTACTGGACCCACACATTCTGTATTCTCGTATAGTCTAATGAACCTTAAACTTAACTTCTTTTCTTACCAAACCTTAACATCTTTTTCCAT
>CANXYI011756641.1:0-22478 GCA_948208565.1 Hura crepitans
CACATGCCAACATATCATACATCCATTATCATATAATAATTACATATCCATATTATGACATACATGACATACACCTAGTCATGCATGTCACCCATCATAACACCATCCTATTCTCACATACCAACCACCTATACATGCCTACTCATGCCATGGCATACATGACATACATATAGTTATGCATGCAACACCTACATACACATCTATTTCACCTCCAATTCACATCTCTATCATCCTAATTCATCAATATACATCTTCTACAATGCATTTCACATACTTACATACATGCACACACATGGAACCCTAACTTCCATACACACACCCACATTTCCATGTCATGTGTTTCTCATTATACATGATAAGTTTCAGTTCAATTCACTTACAGTGGCTCTCTATCATTATAAAGCTACTTCAGAACCCTTGATTTCCTTTTTCTTCACCTTGAAGCATCATTTCTAAGAATTCCATATTAAGCCTTCCACTTAAAAAAATTCTACAAAATTACACAAAGCTCTAAAGTAAAATATGTTTCTTCCCTAAACATCACCATCCTCAATACTATGGAAGAAAAATAAGAACTTAAAGAAAGACCAACTTACTCACCAAAAGAACACTATTCATCAAGCGTTCATTTCTCTATTTTTGGACCTCCTTTTCTTATTCTATCACTTGGAATTTCTTCAGGACGACATAGAGGTTCTATTGCATATAAATTTTGGGTGTTTCTATGGTGGGAGGAGAGAGAAGAAAGCAATAAAAATGGTGGAGAACAAAGGCATAATGGCATCGGCCAAATGAGAACAGGGAGGGAGATGACTCCTTTTTCTACCATCCTTGCCATACACATGTCCCTTTAGGTGTGTATGCAAGGTGGACAACCACGATCGCACCACGTAGCGATCAGACAGCCCAAATTAATTCAATTTTGATTTTTAACTTAGAAATTAAGAAATAATTTTTATACACCTCCAAAAATTACCATTCTAGTCCCAAAAATTCTCAATTATATTCACTAAGGGCCCTACAAAGTTTTAGCCCAAAACTCCTTCGGGAGCTAGGGTCATTAGTCATCTTATGCCATTTTTAATCTTCAAAAATTCATAAAATATTCTTGGGACCTCAAAAAATATTCATTCTAGTTTTAAAAATCCTCACTTAGTGTCCCAAAGGCCCACATAAAATTTTAGGTCAAAAGACAACAATTGACTTTCTGGCACTATTCACTCGCTAGAATAAAATATTTCGAAAAAATATCTGTTGACCTCAAAAAATTATAATTCCTTCTCTATCATACTCAATGGAATTTTTGAGGTTCAGGGTATGATATTTTTGGGTTCGTTCGGGCACTTCCCGGAGCTGTCACGGTCCAACCTCATTTTATCTCTATAAGTAGTAGTTCTCGACTCAAAATGATTTATTGGTCCTACTAAAATTTTTATTTCATTCGTTTCAACCACTTCCAGGCCCATCAAAGTTTTCTAGCCAATATGCTAGTCAACGGACTCATAATGATGGCCTGCACCGCGGGGAACATCACTCGGGCCCAAATAACACTGTTTTTAAGGCCTTGGCATACGGGCATTACAATTTTATTAGTGGGATACCATTAAGAAGAGGAAGGTAGTAATATATCTCACTTAGGAGTTCTTGTTAATAAAGTTTAGGAATAGATATATTCTAGATTCATACAAGGATAAAAGAGGCAAGAGTTCTTGGATCAAAGATAGGGTAGGAGAATAGTGTCAGAGTATAAGAAGGATTTTACCAGACTAATAAGATATTTTAAGGAGTTCATTCCTAATGAATAGGAGAAATGTAAGAGATTTTTAAAAGGTTTGAGTGTAGAACTAAGGATGCAAATAGATGACCTAAGGGTTATAGACTTCATAGTATTAGTAGCATCTACATATGATATGGAAGAAATTGTACATGACAAGAGGGATTTCTTTCAGAGAAATAAATAGTTCATTACTAGGTAGTCTAGTACAGCCCCAGGTGGTATTAGTAGCATCTTTTTGATAGCTAAGAGGTGTAGGTGTATTTTCTAAGATTGATTTGAGATCTGGGTATCACCAGTTGAGAATTAAGGAAGCTAATATTACTAAAACTGCTTTCAAGACTCGATACGGACATTTTGAGTTCTTAGTGATGCAATTTGGGCTCACTAATGCCCTAACAACTTTTATGGATCTAACGACCAGAGTGTTTTAACCCTGCCTAGATTAGTTTGTTGTGGTATTGATTAATGATATCCTAGTGTACTCTAGGACCAGAGAAGAACATGAAATACATCTCAGAGTTATGCTATAGACTCTGAGGGAGAAATAGCTATATGCCAAGTTGAGTAAATATGAAATCTAGTTGAATGAAGTGGTTTTTTTTGGGGATATATAGTATTAGCAAAGGGTATCAGAGTAAACCCTAGCAAGTCAAGGCAGTGGTAAAATAGGAACCTCCGAGGAATGTGATAGAGATATAGAGTTTTTTTGGGTTTAGCTGGGTACTAAAGAAGATTTGTGAAAAGATTTTCTATGATTGCAACATCTATGAGTAGACTGAACAGAAAGAATGTGAAATTTGAGTGGGATGCAAGATGTCATAAAAGTTTTGACAAGTTGAAGAAGATGTTGATAGAAGCTCCTATCATGATTCAACCTGAATAGGGTAAGGACTTTGTTATGTATAGTGATACCTCACTTAATGGCTTGGGTTGTGTATTAATATAGGAAGGAAAAGTGGTAGCCTATGCTTCAAGATAATTGAAACCTCATAAGAGGAACTACCCTACTCATGATTTGGAGTTAGCTGCCATTGTTTTTGCCTTGAAAATTTAGAGGTATTATTTGTATAGTGAGAAATGTTATATCTACACAAACCACAAAAGTCTAAAATATCTCCTTACATAAAGGGAGTTGAACTTGAGGCAGAGAAAGTAGTTGGAGCTAATTAAAAATATGATTATTTGATAGACTACCACCCAGGGAAAGCTAATGTGGTGGCAGATGCTTTGAGCAGGAAATTCATGGTAACTTTAAAAGCCATGAATGCTAGATTATAGTACATAGGGGAACATGCTATCCTAGCTAAACTTCAAATTAAACCAGATTTCAAGTAGCAAATCAAGGAAGCACAAGGTAAGGATGAACAACTAGTACAACTTGTAGGTAAAGTTAAAGAGGGGAAGGCAATAGGATTTGAATTAAGTGAAGATGGATGTCTATATTATCAGGGCAAGTTATGTGTACCTAGTACAGAAGACCTGAGGTTATAGATACTGAAAGAGGCATATGAAGCTTCTTATTCCATATACCCTGGTAGTATAAAGATGTACTTAGATTTGAAGTCTCAATACTGGTGGTCAGGTATGAAGAGAGATGTAATAGAGTATGTGGCTAGTTATTTGACATGTCGGTAGGTAAAAGCTAAACATCAACTTTCTTATAGATTATTGCATCCTTTAGCAATACTAGAATAAAAGTGGGAAAAGGTTACAATGAATTTTGTAATGGGATTGCCTATGATCAAGAATAAGTGTGTGATGCTATATGAGTGATTGTTAACAGACTAACTAAAATAGCTCACTTTATTCCTATCAGAATAAATTGCTCATTAGAAAGATTGGCTAAATTATACATTAATGAGATTGTCAGACTCCATGGTGTACCTATGGCCATTATTTCAGATAGAGATCCTCGATTTACTTTCAGGTTTTGGAAGAAACTGCATCAAGCATTAGGCACTAGATTGACTTATAGTATAACCTTTCACCCTCAGATAGATGGATAATTAGAAAGGGTGATAAAGTGTTAGAAGACATGCTGCATAGTTGTGCCATTGAATTTAAAGGTAGTTGGGACCAGTACTTATCCTTAGCTAAATTTGCATATAATAATAGCTATCAAGCCAATTTGGGCATGGCATTTTACAAAGCACTATATGGCAGAAGATGTAGAACTCTTTTGTGCTGGAGTGAACTTAGGGAGAATATGATTTTAGGAGTTGATATGATCAGAGATTCAGAATAAAAATTTAAGGTTATTAGAGAAAGATTAAAAGCTGTAACTGATAGATAGAAGTCCTATGCTTACCTGAACTGGAGGGATATTGACTATACAGTAGGTGACAGAGTGTTTTTGAAGGTATCTCTATGGAAAAAGTGCTCAGATTTGAGAAAAGAAGGGAAGCTAAGTCCCAGATTTATCGGCCCATATGAGATTATAGAGATAGTGGGACCACTACCATACAGGCTAGCCTTTCTACATGAGTTACAATAAATTCATGGTGTATTTTATGCTTCAATTCTCAGAAGGTACAAGTCAGATCCTTCCTATGTAGTTCCAGTGATGGATATTGAGGTACAGCTAAACTTGAGCTACAATAAAGAACCAATACAGATTTTGGCTCAAGAAGTTAAGCAGTTGAGAAATAAAACTATTCCCCCGGTTAAGGTACTCTAAAAGCACCATAATATAGAAGAAGCCATATGGGAACTCGAGGTGCAGATGAAAAGTCAATATCCACATCTATTTACTCTAGGTAATTTTGAGGATGAAATTTCTTAAGAGGGAAGAATAGTAATGCCCGTAAGTCAATGCTCTATGAATAGTACCTTCAAGGCTCGAAAAGTGTGTCTGATGTGCCGAGTCACCTTCATAAGGTTGGAGGTGGGGTGTACTGGTCATGAAACTTTAAGGGGCTTGAAAATGATGAAAATGACTTAATTTAAAGATTTAATGCAATCGATGAATTATTTTAGGCCAAAATCTTGTTGTTGGTAGACTTAGATGGTCTTGGGCCAGGAATGACCTGAGATATGCCTAAACATACCTAAAAATACCATACCCTAAAAGTCAAAAATTCCCTTGAGTCCACTAGCAAAGTAATTTTTAAATTCTAATGATGTTTGTTAATTTTCCTAAAATTTGGGTTTACACGTAATTGAGGCAGTTAATTAGCTATCCTACTAAAGGAATTTGGCTGTGAAATTTTACAAGCCTCTAAATAGGCCCAATCAAGGATTTTTAAAACTACCTTGAAAATTTTTGGATGTTTGAGTGAATTTTAAAAATTTCTCAAAGTTTCTGCTAAAATTAGGCATTTTTTAAGTGCTTGGTGACATAGGTCATCACTTGAGCCACCTAGCCCCATTATACAAGGGCCATTATGCCACCTAAGCAACCTATATGGCAAAAACCAATCACCCCTACACTTTTTCTCCACTTCTCCCTCTTCTCCACCCGACACCATCCTTACCCTCCCTCCTCCACTACTATGGCTTCCTAAGATCAATTCAGCCTCCAATTGTAACAAAAAATCCTTTAAGTTAGGCATTAAATAATCCTTGAAAGGTTTGAAGGCCATAGATACCCATAAAATCCAAGAAAAATCAAGAAGTATCAAGTGTACATAAAAGGGAGTTTGAAAAACCAATTTTAAGTGTAAGTGTTTTTCTTCCTTTTTTTATTTCTTAGTGGATTTCTTCATTTTAAGGACTCTTATGTCTTTGTATTTTGGTTTGGAGGCTTAAGGAATTTTTGGTGAATTTTCTAAGGCATTGTTGTGTGTATGTAAGCCAAAGGGAAGGTAGAGCGCAATAAGCCAATTCATAAGCTTAAAATGTAGAAAAGGCCTTGCTTTTAGAGAGGTATATGAGTCTAATGCATTTGAGGCATGACTAGTACCCAAGCCTTGAGCCTAATAAAGGTGACCTAGCATTTCGAGAACACTTTCCAGCCTCAATGGTACTATTCACGGAGCCTCGACTTATGGGCTTTACAATTCTTCCCCTCTTAAGAATTTTTGCCCTTAAAATTACTTGAAGTGAAGAGGTATGGACACTGGACCATTATATGCTCTTTAGACTCCTAAGTAGCTTCTTATACATTTTGATGTCTCTAAAGGATTTTATCCAAAGGAATGCTTTTATTCCTCAATTGCTTCACTTCTCTGGCTAGTATCTATATAGGTTCTTCTTTATACATAAGTCTGGTTGCATTTCTACATTAATTACTGGGACTATATAGGAGGAATCCAATCTATACTACCTTAACATTGATACGTGAAATACATCATGAATTTGCGATAGTTCAAATGGTGAAGCTAATAAGTATGCTAAAGGTCCCACTCTCTTTGTGATATCATACAGGCCAATAAATCTAGGGCTCAACTACACCTTTTTCCCAAATTTGAGGACTTTCTTCCATGAGGATACCTCTAAAAAGAACTTTCTCACTAATAACATACTCAATATTGCTCCACTTCAAATCAGCATAGGGTTTCTGCCTATCAGCTGTAGCTTTCAGTCTCTTGCTTAAAGCATCTGCTACCACATTGGCTTTTCCTAGTTGGTAATTTATGAAGTAGTCATAGTCCTTAATCAGCTCTAGCCATCTTTTCTATCTCAAGTTCAATTCCTTCTATGTGAGAAGGCATTTAAGACTTTTGTGATCAGTGTAAATGTAACACTTCTCTCTATATAAGTAATGGCTCAAAATTTTTAAAGCAAAAACAATAGCACCTAACTCCAAATCATGTGTAGGATAATTCTTCTCATGTGGCTTTAACTGTCCAAAAGCATAGGCTACTAACTTTCCTTCTTGCATTAACACACAACCCAAGCCATTAAGTGAGGCATCACTGTACATTACAAAGTCCTTATGCTATTTAGGTTGAACTAGGATAGGAGCTTCTGTCAACTTCTTTTTGAACTTCTCAAAACTAGCTTGATACATATCATCCCATTCAAATTTCACATTCTTCCTAATCAGTCTTGTCAAAGGAGCTACAATCAAAGAAAATCCCTTTACAAACCTTTTGTGATACCCAGCTAATCCCAAAAAGCTCCGTATCTCTATCTCCTTTCTCAGAGGTTCCCACTCTAACACTGCCTTGTGATGCCTTTTGCTAACACTATGTGTCCTAGAAAAGGTACTTCAGTTGGCTAAAGGGCACACTTACTCAGTATGGCAAATAACTATCTCTCTCTTAAAGTCTGTAACATAACCCTAATATGTTGTTCATGTTCCTCCCTAGTCTTAGAGTATACTAGAATATCATCCATAAATACTACCACAAATTAATCTAGGTTAGGTTGGAATACTCTGTTTATTAAATCCATAAAGACTACTGAGGCATTTATGAGATCAAAGGGCATCACTAAGAATTCATAGTGCCCATATCTAGTTTTAAATGTTGTCTTAGGAATATCAGCTTCCTTGACTTTTAGCTAATGATATCTAAATCTCAAGTCGATCTTGGAAAATAGACTTGCACCTCTCAACTAATCAAAGAGATCATCTATTCTAGGCAAAGGATATTTATTTTTTAGTGTCACCTTATTCAGCTATGTGTAATTAATACACAATTGAAGTAAGCCATCTTTCTTCATTACAAATAACACAGGTGCTCCCCAAGGTGAAAAATTGGGGCTAATGAAACCTTTATCCAACATTTCCTATAGTTGCACTTTTAATTCTTTTAGCTCAACATGTGGCATTCTGTAAGGACCAATGGAAGTAAGAATTATACCAAGACACACCTCAATTTCAAAATCAAGCAATCGCTATGGAGGTAACCTTGGTAACTTATCAGGAAATACTTTAAGAAATTCAAACACTATAGGAATATGATCAAGTACTGAGGTGGAAGCATTAGCGTTAATGACATGAGCTAAATAGGCTTTGCACCCTTTTAGAATGAGTTTCCTTACTGCAACAGATGAGATGAGATTATTCTTACTATTTCTCTCACCCACAACTGTCTCTATCTATCCCTCTATAGTCTAGAGGGTCAACTTATTATCTTTATAGTCAAGTATAGCTTGATGCTCTGACAACCAATCCATTCCTAGAATCACATCAAACTTGTGAAAATGTAGCTCAATCAATTCCATAAGAAACAAACAATCCTAAATCACTAAAGGACACTGTCTATACACTTTATTCATATGTACACTTAACCCTATAAGATTACTGACTTGTATATATATGTTCACATGCTTAGATTTCAATCCTATATCATGTGCCAAAGTGGTGCATACATATGAGTGTGTGGATCCAGGGTCTACCAAAGTCAAAACTAAAGCATTAAATAAGTAAAAAGTACTAGTTATGACATCTAGTGTTGCTGTCTCCTCTCTAGCTCTGATAGCATACTATCTAGCTAGGGCATGGGCTTTTAGTCTAGTTTGCTGACTAGGACTAGGTTGATCCCCTCTACTCTATCTCTGACCCCTATTTTTAGGTGCCATTATGGATACTTGAGTACGAGCACCCTTGACTTGTTTCTAAGGACACTCTCTTTGGTAGTAGTCTTCGGCACCAAAAGTAAAACACTCCCCTCTTCTACTAGATCGACATTATCCCCAATATTTCTTATTACATTGTTATAGGTTGAGGGTCTATTCATGTTACTTAAAGGACCAAGAGTGCTAATAGCTGTAGGAGGCAATTGGGGTCTGACCATAGAAGCTTGCCCAAATCTCTGAGAATGTGCATATCTCAATGCTTGATGTATAGACTGAGACTGAGATAGGCCCTCTCTCTTTCTCTTACTATCACTTGGGGCTGCACTAGATTACCCCGTAGTAAACTGTCTCTTCTTCTAAAAGAAATCTCTCCCTTCTTATACCATTTCCTCTATGTCATAGGCAGATGCCACTAATTTAGCAAAGCCTTTCACCCTAGGGTTTGCTATCTGCATTCCTAACTCTATATTAAACACTTATAAAAATCTTTTACACTTCTCCTCTTTTATTGGGTATGAACTCCTTTATGTATTTGATTAGCGGGGAAAAATCCTGCTTATATTTAGCCAATGTCTTACTTTTTTTTTCCAATCTAAGAATTCTTGCTTCCTCTTATCCTTATAGATCTTAGGGATATATCTCTTTTTCAATTTTATTAGGAAAAACTCCTATGTAAACTCTACCACTAGCTTCCTCTTTTTGATAGTATCCCACTAATGGTATGCTTTTTCTTATAGGAGGGAAGTTGGACACTTCAGGCTATCTTTTTCTAAGAATTCTAGCTATTCCAAAATCTAAAATGTCCTCTCCAACCAGTACTCCGCTCATGTAGCATCATCCTTCATTGTTACCAAAAAATCCATAGCTCTTATCTTTTTAATTATGTTTAATGGTGTCTTCTACATAGGTGCTAAGGGTGATAGAGGTACTAGAGTTAGTGGAGGAGGTAGAGCTGGAGTAGTAGGTGCAGAGGTGTGTCTCAGTAGATTTAGTATTTGTGACAACAAAACTAGAGATGCCTCTGCCTGAGGTTATGGCCAATGTGCAACATCACTAGTCTCAGAAGTAGCTGTATTTTCTACTCCCTATATTTTAGTCAAAGCATAGCTAGCCACTACCTCTACTCTTTCCTCTGATGGTCTATCAGCCATCTCGTATTACTACAAAAATCACAAACTTATAAGCCTCTGTGAACTATAGCATAGCACATATACTAACCCCATACTTGGCATTCATGTAACTTACCTAGGAACTTTAAACCTAAGCTCTACTATAACCAAATGTGACACCTCTATTAGATCTTTAAAGAAACCCAACTGGTGAGACACTTCTCGATAGGTCACCTATCCTAGGATTGCTCTCGGAGAAAACTCTTTAACACTTTTGGACTATTCAAGAATTCTATCAGATATTGCTTAGCTATTTAATCTAATCCTTAATGATGTTCATACCTAATTTGATACACTCACACAGGGCATATATAGACACATTACAGGTCACAAAAAATTGGGTAGCATAATGGCTACTCAATTGACATACTAATATTTTTCACCTATTAAAACACTTTTATAAGCCAACAATTCATAGACCTCCTTTTGATCCCCCAATCAATCATCAGCCAGCATCAGCCATATATTCATATATCAACATTAACACAAAGGGCCTTAAGCCCATAGTTATATGTTTCACACACAAATCACACAAACATCACAACAGCTTATACACATCATATCTAGTTATACAAACATAGCAACTTCAAAGCATGTTAACCAAAACCTACATGGTATTACTTGAGTGCCATTACTAAAAGAAAGAAAACAACCTCCTTTACCCTTTAACTATTGTATAGCTATACTGCACAATCACCATGGCTAGCTTGATTATCCTTGTTATCTGTACACCGCAACATAGGTACCCTAAGTATAAAAGTTTGTAAATAAATATAAACCATTTAAACCATACATTAATACACACATGCAATTATAATTAATGGTCTAGGTGTAGTGTGTGAGCCATATGCCAAATGATTATTGTCAGACAGAGGGTATATCTTATTTCTTCAGAATTACCAAAATGCCATTTTAATCATTTTATTTAATTTCTTCCTAAAATTCATTCAACCATTCCATTATTTTTAGGTGCATTATTTAAATTCCTAAATAGGCTCAACTAGGTAGACTACACTTAGAGACATTACAATAAGAGGGAACTAAAAGATATGCAGTGGCCCACATTTTGGACCTTGACCATTACACCAGCTAAATAAAGCCTATAGGGATCAGTCCACAAGAACCTGCCAAGGGGCAAAATATTGAGTAACTATGCATAGGGATCAGTCCTTAGACTTCTAAGACATTGATCATATCAATTAATCCATTCGAGTCTGCCCAGCAGACTAGTGCAGTGGCCCTTTCGGGGACTTTCACCACTGCATTGACATAATTCAATATACAATCAAAAGTGCTTGAAACAAAGATTGTTTACCCCATAGACTAGTGCATTGGCTTAATAATTAACTTCGACCACTACACTAGCCCAGTCTAATAATTAGATAGCTTAGCAGCTGCTAATCCCTAAGTTGACCAATCAACCCATCTAATGGGTGTCAACTAATGGGCCATCTGACTTCATTTTAAGTTCATTTCTTTATTGATCATCTTTTTATAATATTAGGAAGTGAAAAATAGGTGGATAAAATTGTTATAAAATAGTAAATTTTTGACCTCGACAATTATAGGTCATTTTTAACCTTACTGGGCAAAATTAGGTAAAATTTCTTTTCACTTTTTGACTCAATTCTAGAGGCATAATTAGAAGCATATTAAATCTAGTCTAGCCATTATTTTGGCTCAATTATATTCATGATAAATAGTCATTTTAATTATAGTCCCCAAAACACATTTTTCAGGATAGTTATATGTTATTTTGCTTAATTGCAATGGCTATTTTAGGTTTATTTTAAGTTCATTTCTCAATCCTTTTTCCATACTTTAAAAATGTCACATATGTTGTTCATTTCAAGCCACAGTAACCATTCATATCAACCTAAATCATGCCATATACCAAATTCCACAATTGCCTTACCATTGCACATACAAATGCCAATTAGACCATACCTCATTTTGATGTCAACTTATCTCACCAAGCCCTTGGCTACAAGTTCCATTTTTCCTTATTCATACTTTCTACCTCATTCAAACATATTTATGCACACTTAGGTATCACAAAAAAATGCCTATACACATATTATGCTTTTACCATGCAAATTAAGCTAACATACCCTATGAACATGCCTCGGCCATTTTACCTAAACACAGACACAAAGGCTTTAACTCACTAAATTCTTCACCCATACCTCACATGCCATCAGTAGCAACCTAAGTGTGATGCTCCACAGTCAAGGCCTTATGAATAGTACCTTTTAGGCCCGAGTGATATTCCTTGTAGTGCTGGCTATCATTACGAGTCTAATGATTTGCGTATTACTCATAAAATTTTGACGGGCCAGAAAATAGGAAAAATGAATGAATTAAAAAATTTAGCAGAACCAATAAATCATTTCGGGTCAAGAACTAGTGGATAAGGAGATAAAATGAGGTCAGGCTAGGATAACCTGAGATGTCCTCAAAAATACCAAACCATAAACCTCAAAAAATCCACTGAGTATGATGGAGGAGGAATTATAATTTTCTGAGGTCAATAGATATTTTTTTAATATTTTTATTATGGTAGGTGAATAGTGCCAAAAGGTAAACTATTGAATTTTGACTTGAAATTTTTTGTGGGCCCTAGTTATACTAATCAAGGATTTTTAAAACTAAAATGAAAATTTTTAGAGGCCCAGAGAATTTTTTGTGAATTTCTGAAGCTAAAAGTGACATAAAATGCATTTTAGCCATTAGATGGCCATGTGTCCTAATTTTATGCAACCAACCCATCATCTTTAAAGGGGTTACACATGTGAACCTCCTCACATGTACCTAAGTCATCTTCAACCTCTTGAACCTAATAAAGCTGACACCATTTCCTCTATTTACCCCACCAAAATTCTTTATTTCCCGCTCCTCCCTCCTCCAAACCTCACAAATATTATAGGAAAATAAACCTCCATCATCCATAGATACTAATTCCACCAAGAAATTTGAGGAAAAGAGCTCAATTTGGGAAATTCACCACTTGGGTGAATAGTGACCAAATTGTGTGTAAGTGCTCTAATTCCATTTTTTTTATTTTTGATATAGGTAGATTAGAGTGTTCTAAGAATTTTTATAGTTTTAGATTTTAATTTAGAGCTCTAGATTATTTTTGGGAATTTTTCTAAGACAAGAATTGTGTATGTTTAGGGGTGCAACATACAAATGAGGAGAACCAAAGGAATAATGCTAAAAGTGGTGGAGAAAAGGGTGTAGTCACACCCTAGGTATGTGGAATAAGCTAAATTTAATGTGCCTTATGTGTATGCCATGTTTGTGTGCTTAAATCTTATATGAAAGTGTGGAAAATTAGGTGTATGCATGATAACTAAGTAAATTAATGTTATAAGGTAGTTAGTGGCATGGAAATAATGGATTTTCCATTATCATTTAGAAAGAAATGCATTATGTATGTGTGGATACATGTTTGGCCGAAATGTATGTTTATAGTTCATGGTATGTGTAATCAAGGTTATGGCATTTCAAAGGAGGAAAGGGTGATAATAGAAATGAATTATTGTGGTAGTGAAATTGGTACAAAATTTGAGGTCAATTAGTGGTTAAGGATGTAAGTGTATAATGAGCAGTGACATGGCATGTAATGGCATATTATGAGGCTATTAATGTTTGTCTAAATCAGTGAATATGGGATTTGTAAAGGTAGGACATTGTATGAGTTGGCATGAGAAAGTACAATAGACAAAAATAAACAAATGAATATTAGCGATCTCGTAAAAGTACCAAATGAATAGTAACTTTGCGACCACAAGTGAGATTTTGGCAATTGTGTGCATTTTGTTGTAAAGCATAACCAAATGGTAAAGTTAGAGTCAAGAATATAAAATAATAAGAATTACAGTCTAAAGTAGTTATTAGCCCATCAGTTAGACACCCATTGGATGGGTTAACCAGTCAACGAGGGAGTTAGCAGCTGTTAGGTAGTTTGATCTTTCTGAGGCCACTACTGTGTGTTGATTGTGGTGGATGTAGCCATCGAAGTTTTGACATGAACCCTGAATAGTAGGGTATTGGGAGGTCCACCTAGACTGATCCCTGCTACCCATTTGTCTATTTATGGGTATTGGGTGGTCTCACAGGGATGATCCCTGCTATCCACCCTTAGTGATGCTGATATGATTTATAGATATTGAGAGACCTATGGATTGATCCCTACTATTAGGTGAGGTAGGTGCAGCTACCTAGGTCCTAAAAGTGGGCCACTATATAGGATAGTCTCGCCATCCAGTGTCTTAAGGAGTTATTTGTTTGGTATGGGCCTTTAATATAATAATCTGACCTGAATGAAAAATAAGTAAATTGAGTATAATAAGTGAATGGACTTAGAGGTATTAAGGTAACTTTATGTGTGTGAAATAGAGCATGATGCATATATGCATGGTAGACATATTTTATTTGGCTTATTCCACCACTGAGTTTCATACTCAACGAGTCGGTGGTCCAATGAGTAGGCATTAGAGCGGGCGAAGATCAACATCAGACATCATCCTTATTATAGCTATTATCGAGTAATTTGGTATCTTTTTGTTTTTTTTCTTTTGAGTTTTGTATAGATGCACTCATCTATGTAGAGATTGTGGGTTATGGGATGTCTGTACAAATGAAACAAATAAACTGAAATGCATGTATAGCTTTGTATGTAAATGAGAACCTGTTTATGCATAATGGTGTGTTGATGGGTCTATGACCCTAAAATCTGTGAAATAGGTATATTATTGCCATTCATTGTGTCTCAGAGGACCAGATGGTCTAGAAGGGGGATGTGATTGAGAAAATGAGAGTAGAAGTGTTTTTCTCTACAGGTTTATTTGGGGTTAGTTACTTGGGTAGCTATTATGCTACCCTATTTTCTGTAATTGTCTAATAACGTTAGTTAGGAGTTTTAATGGATTAAAATAGGCATTAATAAAAGGATAAATAACCAGTTATGGAATAAGGGCATATTTAGTCAAAGTGGTCAAACTTGGGTAAAGGTTAAACGAAAGGCCCCTAGAGAAATCCGAGGATGGGTGACCTCAGTGGGAAGTAGCACGCCTTGCCTATTTTAGGTAGATATGTGTAGGGGGTGTTACATTTCATTTTATCAGAGTAGGTTTAAGCATTCTTAGGCGTCCTACATGAGTGCATGAGTCTAGGGTGTTGTTTTGAGTCAAGCTACACTATCTGATGTTGATGATTATGTTTGGTACAGTTATATACGATGAGTGAGCGGACTCCACTTAAGTGAGGGGAAGATGTGGCTAGTTATGCACCTACGATGATACATGGACTAGAGGTGAGTGTAGCCACTCTAGAGCCAAGTGATGCTGCCCACCAGCCACTACCTCAGCCTCAGCCTCAGGCATAGGCATCACCTACATTACAGCAGTAGATTTTAGATTTGCTGAGACATACTACAGCACTAGCTCTAATGCCAGTTGTTGTTACTCCTTCGCCTCCACCAGTACCTCTAGTCTTACAGAAGACCTATTTGAAGAGGGTTAGAAAGATGGGAGTTATGGATTTCGTTGGTCTAGGGAAGATGATGCAGCAAAGGCTGAGTATTGGTTAGAGAGGACCACCAGACTATTGGAAGAATTAGAGTGTCCCGAGAGAGAATACTAGAGATATGCTACACCTCTACTTCAAGAAGAAGCTTATCACTAGTGGGATAGACTGAACAGAAGAAGAACAGCTGTTGAGTTTACTTGGGACTTCTTTCTGAAGAAGTTCAAGAAGCGGTATATCCCCAACCCCTACAAAAATAAGAAGAGCTAAGAGTTCTTCAACTTGAAGTAGGGTAGGAGATTAATTTTGGAGTATGAGAAGGATTTCAACCATCTAAGTCGGTATGCAGTTGAGTTCTTACTAGATGATGAAGGGAAGTGCAAGAGGTTTAAAAAAGGCCTCAATATAGAGATCAAAATGTAGATCTCGACCCCGAAGATTTGAGATTTCTCTGAGTTCTTTGCGGTAAGCTATAATATGGATGAAATTTTGCAAGAGAAGCAATAATTGTTTCAGAGGAAGAGGCCTTTCACAGCAGGCCAAACTAGTTTAGCTCTAAGTGGGAGAAAGAAGTTGAAGGACTTTCAATAGGGTCAATAGTTCTAAAGGCAGCAGGGCTAGTAGTCACAAAGGCAGGCCCTTCATAGAGGACTGGTCAGGGGTATTCTTCTAGACCTTGACCACCTCCATCACAGCAGGCTTCTAGTGAACATGTGTCTACTACTAGGAGTGTACCACCTATGTGTGAGAGCTGTTAGAGGAAGTATTGGGGCCAGTGTTGGCAATATAGGAGGGGTGAATGTTTTATCTATGGAGCCCGAGACCATTACTAAAGGGAATGTCCTACAAAGGCCATTCAGACACAAGCCTCAGTTCCAGCGATAGCTGGTAGACCTCCGAGACCATCAGACTAGAGCAGGCTACCGCTAGCTAAAGGGGCAGATCTGAAGCAAGAGCTCTGGCACGGCAGTTTGCCATTTGTGCCCGAGAGGAAGCTAAAGCTCTAGATGTAACGCCCGAAAAGTCAAAGTCTTGTGAACAGTATCGAAGGACCCGGACGAAGTGCCTCGTGGTGTGGGTCATCGTTCTGAGTTCGATGACTGGCATATTAGTCATAAAATTTTGACAGGCCTAAAATGAGGGAAAACGAATGAATTAAAATTTTTAGCAGAACCAATAATTATTAATAGGTTATAAACTAATGTTTTTGGAGATAAAAAGATTTTAGGTCGGGATAGTCCCAAGACTGAGAATGTGTCCGAATGGTCTCAAAAATGACATACCCTGAACCTCAAAAATTCCACTAAGTGTGATGATGGAAGAATTGGAATTTTCTAAGGTCAACTGGTATTTTTATGAATATTTTATTTTAGCCGTAAATAGTGTCAAAAAATCAATAGTGGAATTTTAAGTAGAAATTTTGCATAGACTTTAGCCTCATTAAATTAGGAATTTTAAAACTAGAATGAGAATTTTTAGAGCACTAGAGAATATTTTATGAATTTTTGAAGTTTAAATTCAGTTTGTGATAATAGTGACTTTTTGCTCCCGAAGGAATTTTGAGCTTAAATTTTGCATGGGCCTTAGTATCAGTAATTAAGGATTTTTACAACAGAAATGGGATTATTTGGACTTATAGATAATATTTTTTGAATTTTCTAATGAAAAAGTTACTTAAATTGTGTGTAATGGATTTGGGCCTTAATTGGGCCAAACCAATGGATCAAGCTTAGCCCATGGGGGCTAAAATAAATCTGAATATAGCCTAAGGGAGCAGAAAATTCTAGCTTCTTCTTCTTCTTCTCCTTGTGGCTGAAATTTCCACCATAAGAGACCACTAGTTTTTGTCATTTTCGTTATCCAATAATTCACACAAATCACTCTAAAAATTAGTTAAAATAAACCTCCATTACTTCAAAGCTTGATTTCCACCAAGAATTTATGGAAAAAGGGAGTTAATTGATGAAATTCACTACTTGAGTGAATAGTAATCCAAGTAAGTGAAAATGCTCAAAACTCAATTTTTATTTTTCGTATAGTTAAATTAGAGTATTTTAAGATTAGCTATGAAGTTAGAAATTTAATTTAAGCTATAGGTGATTTTATAGGATTTTTCCTAAGTAAATTTCTATTATGTTAGGTAGAGAAAGTGCAAAGGAGAGGGAGGCAAATAAACCAAGTTCAAATGGGGTGAACAAGGGTGGAAAATCACCCTATGTATGTGGAGTAATTTAATTATATTATTTCTCATTCATGTGTGCATTTAAAGTGTGAAAACTTGTATAGAAACTTGACATTTTGCATGTGGACATGTTAATTTGTAAAAGTATGGGTATAAGCATGTTATTGGCATTATTTTAGGGTGACTTGTAAAAGAAATTATCATGAAATTTTGGGTGTAAGTGTGTGTTTTGTGTATGGCTGAATGGTGGACTAAATGGTGCATGATGTGTGTGTTTGATGAATGTGAGCATTAGTGTGCAATAAGGGTGTGTATAAAGTGTATAAAGGCTAAATAAAAATGACCAAAACTTGGGTAAATCCTATGTCAAATTTAGGACCTATTTGGATGTGGAAATAAGATTAAGAATATAAGTAAATTGATGTGCTTTATAATGGGGTTGAAAGGGGATAATGATTAAGTGAAATAGCTTTGGATATAAGACTTGTGCAAGATGAGAAATGGAATCTATAAAATAAGAAAAATGACTAAATGAATAGTGTCAGTTGAGGAAACTGACCAAATGATAGTGATTTTGCAATAGTGGAAAAATTGTAATTTCACGTGAGCAAATGACTTATAAGGGAATAATAGAGAAAAAATAACACTAAATGTGATGCGAATTTGGTAATGGCCCATTAGTTAGACACTCGCTGGATGGGTTGATCGGTCAATTAGGGATAGAGCAGCTGCTTGATGGTCGGCCCCTTTGGGGCCCACTGCCGTGTATTGCTATTTGTTGAGGTTGTACAATGCTTCGACATCTTGTTGTTTATGATTGTGGGTAATAGGAGTGTCTATGGATAGGTCCCTACCATCCACCTTTGTGTGTTGCTTTGCAAATATTGGGAGGTCTACAGACTGATCCCTGCTATCTACTGGACATGTATTGGGAGGTTTACGAATTGATCCTTACTATCTGTCAGTCTGATATTGGGAGGTCTACAAACTAATTCCTGCTATCGGGCGAGGTAGGTGCAGCTACTTAGGTCCTAAAAGTGGGCCACTACACATGATAGTCTCACTATCTAGTGTCTTTAAGTATGGTCTATTTATGGGCCGATAAATAGAGAAAATTGACAGTAATAACTAATGCATGAATTTAATGAATGAGTAATTGGGATTAGCAATCTAGGATGACTTAATTTTGTATAGAACTTTGCATGATTGCTTGTTGCATGAGACATGACATAATTATGTTAATCCACCATTGTGTCTAATGCTCAACGTATCGATGCTTCGATACGTGGGTCATAAGCAATTTATGGGTCAGCGTTAGACATCAGCACTAGTGTAGCTGTCCCAGTGTCTTTGTGATATAGTGCTTCTCTTTTTGAAAGAATATATATGTACAGTGCATGGCACTCATATATGTAAATAGGTTAGGATGGGTAGTCAAGACATGTATATTCACACAGTTTGGTGAACATGTATGTACGTAATGTTATATAAATTAATGAATGATTTCATTAGTATGATTATGTGTGCTGATGGGTCTATGACCCTGTGTGATATGAATGTGATAAGTTTATGTTGTTGGTTGATTCTGGTGGACCAGAGGGTCCAGAGGTGGAATAAGGAGGATTTGGTATTAGAAGTGTGTTTTCTTTGCAGGTTTAACTAAGTTAGGAGCTAGGGTAGCCATTATGCTGCCCGAATTTCAAGAATTGTTCGGTAGTGATTGAGGACATTTTTAATGGACTAAAATAGGATATAATTACAAAATAAGAAATTAAATTTAAGTAAAGAACATGTTTGGTCAACCGTAGGCAAAGATGGGAAGAAGTTAAATGAAAGGCCCTTGAGGAAATTCTAGGATGGCTGACCTCAGTGGGAAGTGACACTCTTTGCCTATTTTAAGTAGAAATGGGTAAGAGGTGTTACACTAGACATTATAGCTGGTACATTTTTTTTTACTTGATGCTTATGTACTAGCTTTGATAAATCTTAAATTCACACACTCGTACATATGCACCACATAAGCATAAGATAGAGGCCTTGAACTAGAACCTGTAGATCTAGATATTCAAGTAAGCAACCTTATATGTTAGATTGTGAAAGTGAACACTATGTATAGACAATGTCCTCTGATGATACATGGTCAGACTTTCCTAGTAGACCTGATAGTGTTACCCTTCTATAAGTTTGATGTCATACTTGGTATGGACTGGCTATCAGAGCATCGAGCAGTTATTGATTGTGAGAAGAAAAGGTTGAGTCTTCAGACCCCTTATATGCATGAGGTGATTGTTGTGGGTAATAGAGACTCCCTGTATAATGTGATTTTTGCTATAACAGCTAGGAGACTCATCCGTAAGGGATGTAAATCTTTCTTACCCTCTATTATAGATACCAGTGTACAGATCCCTAGCATGGATTATATACCTATTATGTCTGATTTCCCTGATGTATTTCTAGATGAGTTGCCAGGATTACCTCCTTGTCGGGAGTTGGATTTTGAGATTAAGACTTATCTTGGTGTGAACCCTGTATCAATTACTTTTTATAGGATGGCCCCAGTAGAATTGAAAGAATTGAAACTGCAATTACAAGAGTTGCTAGATAAAGGCTTCATCAAGCCTAGTGTCTCTCCTTAGGGAGCTCCTGTGTTATTTTTGAAAATGAAGGATGGATCACTCTAATTATGTATCGATTATAGGCAATTGAATAGGGTGACAATTAAGAACAAGTAACCATTACCTAGGATCGATGACCTTTTTGATCAGTTATAGGGTGTCAATGTTTTCTCTAAGATAAATTTGAGGTCAGGGAATCATCACCTACGAATCAAGGAGAGTGAATTCCTAAGACTGCATTCAGGACTAGATATGGGCATTATGAATTCTTAGTGATGCCATTTAGGCTCACTAATGCCCTGGCAGCCTTCATGAACCTAAAGAATAGAGTTTTCAAGCCATATATGGATTAGTTCATGGTTGTGTTCATAGATGACATCTTAGTGTATTCCAGAACCCAAAAGGAATATGAATAACACCTCTAGATTTGTTGCAGACATTGAGAGAGAAGCAATTATACATCAAGTTAAGCAAGTGTGAGTTCTAGTTAGAAGAAGTGGCTTTCTTAGGTCACATTACCTCAGCTGAAGGTAGCAGGGTGGACTCGAGCAATGTTAAGGTAGTATTGGAATGGAATCCTCCTAGGAATATGACCGAGATCCGAAGCTTCCTAGGATTGGCAAGTTGTTACCACAGGTTCGTGAAAGGTTTCTCAATGATTATTGCTCCATTGACTAGATTGATAAGGAAAGATGTGAAGTTCAAGTGGAATGACAAGTGCTAACTAGTTTTGATCAATTGAAGCAGGTGCTAATAGAAGCTCCTATCCTAACTCAGCCAAAATAGGGTAAGGAGTTTGTGATCTACAGTGATGCTTCACACAATAGACTTGGTTGTGTGCTAATGCAGGAAGGAAAGGTCATTGCATATGCCTCTAGGCAATTGAAGAGTCACGAGAGAAATTACCCCACACACGACTTAGAACTTGCTACTATTGTCTTTGCTTTAAAGGTGTGGAGACATTACTCATATGGAGAGAAATGCTACATCTACATAGATCATAAGAGCTTAAAAGTATTTGCCTACACATAAGGAGTTAAACTTAAGACAGTGATGCTGGATGGAGTTGATCAAGGACTATGACTGCTTAATTGACTATCATCCAAATAAGGCAAATGTATTTATAGATGCTTTAAATAGAAACAAGATAGCTCCTTTGAGATAGATGTATGCTAGAGTAGAGTATACACCAGAAGGTGCAATGTTAGCTGAATTGCAAGTCAAAGTAGATTTTAGGTAGCAAGTGAAAGAGGCTCAGTTGAAAGATACTCAGTTGGTGTAAATTATGAGTAAAGTGAAAGAGGGGAAGGCTATAGGCTTTAAGTTGAGTGATAATGGAAGCCGATATTACCAGAATAGGCTATGTGTGCCTGACATAGATGAATTGAGACTACAGATTTTGAGAGAAGCTCATAAGGCTCTATACTCTATGCATCTAGGAAGGACAAAGATGTAGCTTGGGTTAAAGCCTCCTTATTGGTGGCTAGGAATGAAACGAGAGGTAGCTAAGTACATGGCTCATTGCTTGACTTGTCAACAGGTGAAAGTAGAACACCAGGTTCCTTCTAGATTGCTACAACCTAATGCAATTTCTAGAATGGAAATAGGAGAAGATCACCATAGATTTTGTTAGGGGATTGCCTTTGATGAGGAGCAATTATGGTACGATTTGGGTTATCACGGGCAGGCTGACAAATACAGCCCATTTCATACTAGTCAGGATGGACTATTCCTTAAAGAAGTTATCCAGGTTATATATCAATGAGATTGTGAGGTTACATAGAGTGCCAATAGCCATAATATCAGATTAAGAACAAAAATTTACTTCCAACTTTTGGAAGATGTTACAGGAAGTGTCGGGTACTTGACTAACATACAATACTACATTCCATCCTTAAACAGATGGTCAATGTGAGAGAGTGATACAAGTGTTGAAAGATATGCTGAGATGTTGTGCCATTGAGTTTAAAGGCAATCAGGACCAGTATTTGGTATTAACTGAGTTTGCACACAACGATAGCCACTAGGCTAGCTTAGGCATGGCACCATATAAAGCCTTGTATGGTCATCGATGCAAAACTCTTCTCTATTAGAGTGACGTGGGAGAAGGTAGAATTATGGGATCTGATTTGATTCAAGATGCCAAGGAGAAAGTCAAGGTTATTAGAGAAAGGTTGAAAGCTGTGTCAGATCGACAGAAGTCTTATGTAGATTTGAAACAGTGTGACATTGAGTATGAAGTTGGTAACTGGGTGTTCATGAAAGTATTGCCATGGAAGAAGATACTCCTATTTGGTAAGAAGGGCAAGCTTAGTCTGAGATTCATTAGGCCTTATGAGATTACAGAAAGAATGGGTCCTTTAGTTTATCAACTTGCCATGCCACTTGATTTGTAGTAGATACATGATGTCTTTCATGTATATATGTTGAGGTGGTGTCGGTTAGATCCATCACATGTGATCGCTACTGTGCAAATTCAAGTTTAGCCAGATCTAATATATGAGGAGGAACTAATACAGATCATAGGTCAAGAAGTGAAGCAGCTGAGGAACAAGATGATTCCACTGGTGAAGGTGTTATAGAGGCACCACAATGCTACCGAGGTGATGTGGGAAAGTGAAGAGCAGATGCGGATGCAGTATCCTCATCTATTTACCTAAGGTAATTTCGAGGATGAAATTTCTTAAGAGGGGAAGAATTGTAACACTCGATAGTTAAGATCTTATAAACAACACCTTTTG
>CANXYI011756762.1:0-14698 GCA_948208565.1 Hura crepitans
CAAATTGCCATTCAGCCACCACCAAGCATGCACACACATTTTTTTCATAATAAATGTACAATCAAAAAACATTACGACACAAAACATGATATCCAAGTTATTTACATATATAATTTGCAATTATGCATATAAAGCTTACACCAATGAGTTTTGGCCTCCACTTACCTGAGACCTCTAAAACACACATCATATGCATATACAAACACTATGTCATGTTTAGATGCTAAAAAACACATCCGTATACTTTCAACCAATTACTCACAGTCATTTGGTATTAATCTCGCAAACTGACTTTTTTTTACGGTCTTAAAATCACATAATGCATTCCTTAGTTAATATTACCATACGAATGCATTATTCATACATAATTCATTTTAGACCCTCACATCACTTGCATTCATCATACATTTATGCCATACATGCCTAATTATGCATTAAATGCTTATTAGTTCATTAAATGCCAATTATGTCAAAATGCACATAATATGTTCATAGGCATTTTCATCTAATTAATGTGATTACACTTACCAAAATAAGTTGCACAGGATGTCCGAAGCTAATTTAAGCCTTTTCCTTACCCCGAGAAGCTTGGGGATGCCTCGCCTATGAATTTAAAAGGGTATGAACTTTAAAAAATAATATAAAATAATTCGTATATTGAAAAAATAATTCGAGCCTAGACATACCCTCTACGACACCCTACGAACCCATGAAAAGTAAAATTTATGAAAAACTAAATCTCGAGAGAGAGAAAGTTACTATTCACCTCAGTTTTTCTCTCGAAATACTCCGTCGTTCTCGACGATTTTGGTATCCACAGACTCATCTCGGAACGCTCATCGTTTCGAGTGTAAACTCATAAAGTGGGTCCCTCTGTAGAGAGAGAAATCAACAAGAAAGTGAGGGAGAGGGTGTGGGCGGATTTTTGAAAGGAAGAGGAGTGGATGGTGGTGTTTTGGTGTAAATAGGAGGAGTGTAACTCTCCTATTTATACTTTTTCCAAAAATAATTTTTCTTTGGTTCGAAAAATTATTATAACCAATAAAAAAGTCAAATTTTCTCCATTCCTACCCCTAAAATTAGATAAAATAAAGCCTTAAATCATCTTAAAATTTTGTGCCCAAATTCTAATAAAAACCCAAAAAATTAATCTATTTTTTGTCCCGAAAATTTAGAAAAATTACTTCCTAGTCTCAAAAAATTCTGATTTTAAAGCCAATGGACTATTCAAAATATTTGAGTACTAGGTTGTAATATTTTTAGATTATTTTGAGCAATTTTTTATTTTATTTATGGTTCAACTTTGCCTGTAACACTATTCATAGGAAACTGCCATAAAATTTTATTTAGCATTTTTAACCATTCAAATGACTTCGGATTGGCTTTAAACTTCACCCAAAATTCTCTTGTACTTAATACTATCCATCGGTACATTTAGTGCGATTCGAGTTTCAGGAAACACTATTCACCTCGGGAAGTACTATTTACGAGAGTCGGGATTTTTGGTTTGTTGCATTTCTTCCCCTCTTAGAAAAGATGTCGTCCTCGACATACCTAATTCAAAGATATGTGGATATTGTTCCTACATCTGAGCTTCACTTTCCTATGTCGCTTCTTCCATACCATGATATCGCTATAACACTTTCACCAATGGCACAATCTTGTTCCGTAATTCTTTAACCTCTCTAGCTAGGATACCAATAGGTTCTTTCTCATATGACAAGTCTGGTCGTATCTCCACTTACTCAGCTGTTAATAGGTGTGAAGGGTCTGATTTGTATCTTCTCAACATCGAAACATGAAAGACGTCATGAATCTGCTACAACTTTAGAGGTAAAACTAGTCTGTAAGCCAATAGACCCATACGTTCTGTGATCTCGTATGGTCCAATGAACATCAGACTCAACTTTCCTTTCTTACCGAACCTCAACACCTTTTCTATGGAGATACTTTTAGAAAAACTTTATCATCAACCTCATACTCTATATCTTTTCTCTTCAAATCTACATAGGATTTTTGTCTATCTGAAGCAGCCTTCAGCCTCTCTCTAATGATCTTTACCTTCTATTCAGCATCCTTAACCAAATCTGGTCCCATAAGCTTATGCTCACTCAATTCGTTCTAACATAAAGGCGTCCTGCATCGTCTCTCATATAATGCTTCATAAGGAGCCATACCAAGGCTTGCCTAGTAATTGTTATTGTAAGTGAATTTTGCCAATGACAAATACTTATCCCAACTGCCCTTAAGCTCTATGGCACATGGTCAAAGCATATCCTCGAGAATCTAAATGGTTCTCTCTGACTGATCATCCGTTTGAGGATGAAAAGCCGTGCTGAAACTGAGTTTAGTCCCCAAAGCATTATAAAGATTCCTCTAAAATCTTGATGTAAAACGAGGATCTCTGTCTGAAATGATAGACGAAGGCACTTTATGAAGTCTAACTATCTCATCAACATACAACTCGGCCAAGTTCTTTAAGGATAATCCTTTCTCACATGAATGAAATGAGCTGACTTGGTTAATCTGTCGACCATTACCCAAATAGAATCATGCTTGTTCTTGGTCATCGATAGTCCAATCATAAAGTCCATAGTGACTCGGTCCCATTTCCATTATGGAATTGCTATAGGATGTAGCAAACCAGAAAGAACTTGATGCTCGGCTTTCACTTGCTGATAAGTAAGATATCTAGTTGTATACTCAGCTACGTCTCTCTTCATGCCTAGCCACCAATATATCATCTTTAAATCCTAGTACATCTTTGTACTGCTAGGATGTATAGCATATGGTGCATCATGTGCTTCTTGTAGAATCTATTATCTTAAATCTTCCTTCTCTAGCACACAAAGCCGGTCATGATAATATAAATAACTGTTTTCCTTAATCACAAATTTAGTAGACTTTTCCTCTTAGATCGTACTCATAATACTCTAAAACCTATGATCATCTTTCTGTGATTCCTTCACTGTCTGTCTCAAACTCAGCTTGACTTGCAACTCAGCTAACAAACCACTATCATCTTGCAGCTTTAAGCTAACATGCATTGCCTTCAAAGCTGACATAAGCTTTCTACTTAAGGCATTCGTAACTTTATTTGCTTTCCCTGGATGGTAATCAATAAGGCAATCATAATCCTTAATCAATTCCATCCATCTTCTTTGCCTCAAGTTTAACTCTTTTTGTGTCGGTAGATACTTCAGACTCTTGTAATCAGTGAAGACATAGCACTTTTCCTCATAAAGATAATGCCTCCATATCTTTAAAGCAAACACGATAGCTGCGAGCTCTAAATCATATGTCGGATAGTTTTTCTCATGAGGTTTTAATTACCGTGAGGCATAGGCAACAACCTTGCCATCCTGCATGAGTACACATCCTAACCCATTCAGTGAAGCATCACTGTATATTTGAGTATCAGGTTATAATATTTTCATATTATTTTAAGCAACTTTTTATTTTATTTATGGTTCAGCTTTGCCTGTGGCACTATTCACAGGACACTGTCATAAAATTTTATTTAGTGTTTTTAACCATTCGAATGACTTCGAATTGACTTCAAACTTTACCTAAAATTCTCTTATAATTAATACTACCTGTCGATACATTTAATGTGACTCGAGTTTCGGGAAGCATTATTCACCCCGAGAAGTACTATTCATGAGAGTCAGGATTTTCGGGTCATTACATAGCCCAACCAAAAAATCCATGATGACACTATCTTATTTCCATTTTAGTATTGCTATAGGATGAAGCAATCTAGATGGAACTTGTTGCTTAGCCTAAACTTGCTGACAAGTAAGGCATCTGGTCATGAATTTTGATATATCTTTTTTCATACCATGTCACCAATATAAAGACTTCAAGTCCTGATATATTTTAGTACTAGCAGAAAGCATAGCATAAGAGCATTATATGCTTCCTACAAGATCTACTTTTTCAACCATAAGGAGCATTATGTACCACTAATATATAAGAATGTGTGGCACCCCAATCTATCAAAGCTGATACAGGTAAATCAAAGAGATGAAAAGTACTTGCAATAACATTTGGTGTTTCAGCCTTTTCTCTCACCTTATGACATACTATCAGATAGGTGCTCGAGGCTCAACTCTGTTATTTGATCTAGCTCCCTAGCTACCATTTGGCCTCTCATCTCTACCTCTTTTATCCCCCCGATCTCCTCTTTAACTTTGGGTGAAAGCAGGCGATGATCCTTGCATCTGTGTAGAAAATGTAGGCTTCTTTATGCAATCTCTAGCAAAGTGATCTTTGAAGCCATATCTAAAGCAAGCCCTAGGTATGGTCATCCAACATGTGCCTTCGTGTCCCTTGCCATAATGATCACATTGGGCTATAAGTGCTTTCCTAACTGTAGATACTGGACACTAGTTGCTTGGGACTGCTATTTACTCACTGCATAGGAACCCTGAGTCTACCTTTACCTCTATGTTAGATTGGCTTCCTTTAAACTTCTTCTCTTCCAAAGGTGCCGAACTAGCTTATCTTTACCCACATGGTCTCTTTCTTTTCTTTCTATATCTCCTCAATAGTGTGGGCTACTACCACTAATGCTGAAAAATCCTTGAGCTTCATAGGAGCCACATGAAGCTTGATATCATGATTAAGGCCCTTCTCAAACCTTTTGCATCTATCTATCTCAGCAAAGACCATCTCTTTGGCATAATGATTAAATTTGGCAAACTCCTTCTTATACTCTGCTATGGATCGGTGTTTCTACTTAAGATCCACAAACTCTTGCCTTTTATTTTGGAGGTAGTTCTCTATCACATACTTCTTCTTAAACTCTTCTAAGAAAAAATCCCAAGTTAAACTCTCAACTGCCATATATTCTATCAAAGCATTCGACAATCTGAAGGCTTCCTTTTATAGCAAAGAGGTGGCACATATCATGATCTCTTTAGGTGCACACTTAAGTTGTTGCAAAATCCTAACTGTTCTCTCAAGCCAATACATTGACTTAGCTAAATCATCCAAACTCTTGAGCATGAAATCCTCAACCCCTGTCTTTTGATCCTCTCTACGTATGTCTTTTGAAGAGCTTGAGGAGCTGGTGATGGTTGTGTTGATGGAAGAGGTGGAATAGCAGTAGTTATATCTTGTATCAACAGCTCTACAATCTATTAGAGAAGAGCTAGTTGTGCTTGGGCTACTTAAGCTACATGCCCAGCATCACTTGAAGTTACTGTCTCAGCCTTGGTGGCCTCTTGTCCAATTATAGTCAGAGCATAGCTCTTGACTTCCTTATCAACTTATGGTGTACACAAACTTATCTTCGATCTATAGGAAAAGAACATATTATAAGCCTTAATATTGTATTATTATGTGATGCATGATCTTAGACCTAAGGCACTCATATATAACCCATATGTACCAAGAAATGCCTAAACCATAAGCTCTGATACCACCAAATGTGACACCCTTTACCTCAGTCCATTTGTCATACATGAGTGAAGAGTGACACATAACCTGTATCCGTACTCAAAGAAAACCGTTATAATTTAAAACCTTATTTTAAAACTTAATTTAAAACTTTGTAAGACTCTTTAAAATGTGAATTAACAAAAATTGTTTTAATAGTTATACTATTAGGATCTTCATGTTAAAAATTCAACAACATAATAGCTGTCTGAGGATACTATCTTAAATAGTAACCTAAAAGAAAATGTACTTCTATAATACTCAAACATCTCAACTCATTTTCATGATCCATCTTATCACTCCAAACTCATTACCAAAATACATCAACCCAAACTCATGAAAAAGATATCATACAATATTAAAAACATCCATACATGCTTTAGTTATATTTATAAATTTGATTAAAAGAGTTTATGAAATTATATACAAAACATGTCTAGACCCAGTCCTTTTATATGTATATGATTGCCCCTTTAACATGTACAATATATAATAACTTAAAGAACAACAAAATAACAAAAAGATTCTCTTTGATCTGTTCTACTAGTATTGAGGTTGTAGCTTTAATCAGTTCTTTTACTTATGCACTGTAAATAATGATGCACCAAGTGATATGCTTAGTGGTGTAATCTATGTAATATATATGTTAACATGTATTCATGCATTTATACAAGTGGGCATTTATCTATTACAATGTAAGTGTAGTTCGTTATGACATATAGAAATTATATACATACATATAAACTCAACATACATCATCATAATCATGATCACATTACATTCACATACATCATTATTTAGCTACTATGTCATGTACAATAATATCATACATGACATGTATGGGAACATAACACAAAAAAACATAATCACACATATAAATTAATAGTCAAATTGAAACCTCATCGTGTCATAAATTATGTCCTTGTTTATGAACTATTAAACTTGTTCTCCTCAAGTTTTATCATCCAATTATTTATTTTATTTGCCCATACTTAAGAGACAACTGCCCAAAATTGGATAACGAGAATCTCTCTAGCCATAAAGGATGTACATGTATGCATTAGCCCCTAAAGTCCTATACAACCATTACACCGGTGTAGGTATGTGTAGTGGTTCCTCTGAACCTATAGGCTATTGCACTAGCCTAGTAGTGTATAGTGGCCTCTTTAGGCTTATTAAGCTACTGTACCAGCCTAAATATACATGATATTTGAATATATGTGTAGTGGCTCTGTGGACCTATACGGCTACTGCACCAGCCTAAGGGCACTATGCTACCTAGCAGCTCCTATCTATCCTAGTTAACCGGTCAACCTATCCAACCTAGGTTGCCTAATCATATGGGCTAATCACCATATTTGTTTGTGTTTCACTATCTAAAGTAATTTAAAATAATTTCTACTCTTTATATGGTCAACACATGACCTTAGGGAAAAAGATGTTGTTCTTAGGTCAATTATTCTCAATTAAGCACTATTTATGCATTATATGTCCATATGCAAATTTATTCCATACTCACATTATTCATCATAACCATATCTCATTACTTATACATAACGACCACATCATAGGCCTTTTCCATGCCACAAAGTAATAAGGCATTCTTTCCTTTTCTTATGCTTTATAATAACATATGTATTTCATGTATCATAAAATGAGACACATACTCTTAGCACCATAGGCATTTGACCATATCAAGAAACCCATACCTATTTACCACTCTTTTATGCATATCTCATTATTCACCATGTTTCACTTAAGTTCATAAAGAAATCACTTTATTAGCAACACATCACATAACAACTACATTATTCATGTAACCTATTTTAAGCATATTATTCATTTAACATACAAAATCTTGATTAAACATAGTGCAATATCATCATTCGAGTTCATCAAAGCCATTATGCCAATTAAATACATTTTGGCCATCTCAACATTCAAAAGCATCATTTTTCATTCTTATACTTTACTCATTAAGCATAAGTACTAGCATGCATTTTTATCACTCACATAAGCTACATAATCAATTACATATTATAATTACCTACATTATTAACGTATACATAATAGGGTCATTTGGCCAACACATGCATTTTCACATGGCTTAATAATCTCTTCATTACTAACACATAAATAAGCATTCTTTACAACCTTATAATACTAATCTAATTAGTTATCACCAAATTACATACATGACACATTAAGCCATAACACATCATAGGTATGCTTTAGGGACCATTCGGCCAACCCTTAGCATAAACATAACTTAATCAATCTTTAAATCCAATATGTTAATAAATATAGTTAGAACTTCATAACACTAGGCAACATCATATTCACTCCCTTACACACATATATGTCATTTTGGCCATAACTATATCAAGACAAACCTCATGCATCATATGACCATAGCATGCTAGAGACACCATATTATCAATTTCATATCATACACACAATTCAACATCTATTGCAACCTCAAATCACCTTTATAAGCTATACTACATCATTTTCTCATACAAACATAATTTACTTTCACAAACATACACATATTAGGTTAGGGTTCATATACACATCATATATTATGTTGATTACACTTACCACAATCAGGTTAAATACACTTTTAAAGCTTGATCACACCTTTTCCTTTCCTTTATCTCTACTTTGGTCCATTTTCTCCACACAACATATTATGTAACAAAAATATAAAAAAATCCTTATATATTCATATAAGCATTTAAATTCAAAGTAACTTTAGAAATGTGCTCTTGGCACCTATAGGACCTTAAAAAAATATAAAAATAAAAGAAAACTCATCACATCATTTTCTATCATTATTCGCATCCACTTCCATAAGCTAATTTCTTACAACCAACGCTTGTTTTCTTGTAATTAGAGGTGTAATTAAACTTTAGAGGTGTTAATTAAAGGGTTAGAAATGTGTTTATGGCCTTAAATTAAGAGGAGAAGAAAAAGAAATGGTGGACAAGGAGAAAAGAAGTAGTTGATTTGGAAGAGGAAGAAAGAGGTGCACTATTCCAACTTTGACCATTTTAAAAGAAGATTTTGACCCATTTATATTGGGTCTCTAATACAAGGGCTTAAATCCCTCCTTCTCATCTAATGGCTCAAAAAACTCCCTCTTATGTCCATTCTTTTAATTAATTCTTTCTTTCAATTTAAAGCTCAATTGACACTTCTAGTGATCCCATAAAACCTATTAAAATATAACCCAAAAGCCTAAAAAAAACATGCTCAAAAACTAAGAAAGACCTATTAAAAACATTACTTTTATCTTTACCTGATTTTTATAAAATGCTTTCCAATGTCCAAAAATTTCAAATTCCAAACCAATGGACTATTTGGAATATTTAAGTATTAAATTGTATCAATCATGAGTGAATTTGGGCAAAAATGAAATATTTTACAACTTAGCTAAAATTAGGTTAGTATTCACACTACATTGTTGTAAAATATTTACTCTTGTTTTTAACCATTTTAATAACTTCGTTTTCGTTCCAAATTTTGCCTAAAATTATATTATGATTAATACTGCCATCCAGTTGCTTTAGTGTAACCCGAGTCTTGGGAATACTATTCATGTCTTGGGAAGTACTATTCATAACATTGGGATTTTTAGGCATTACACTTTTAAACTGATTAAGGTTTTAAGTTTCAAGCCTTTAGTTCTTACCTACATGACCATTAGATTAGTCAAAGAGTATCTTGTCCTTAAATAGCAAAATAAAATGATAGATTAAGCACAAATATAAACATATTATAGAAATCCTTTAGGTTTTACTTTATCATTTTAGTATACCTTTAAAGTTCTAGCCTAATGCCTTTGACATAGCTAGTTATTATCAATCACTTGTTTAATCCTTTTTTAGGCCACAAGTTACCTCATGAGGTTCTTTTCAAGACTTCACCTAATTATTCTATATTGTTTGTTTTTGGCTATTTGTGTTTCTCTTGGTAGTGACTTTATAGTTAAAATAAATTATATCTATGCTCTTCCCATATTGCATTTTGGTTTATAATTGTACTCACAAGGATTACAAGTGTTATGATACTCTTTGGATAAATTCTAAGTTTTTGTCATGTTGTTTTCTTTGAAAGGGAGTTTCTTTTTGCAACTATAGGTGATGTTAGTACCATTAGTCTTCATTTAGGCCATCTCTACCAGTAGTTACCATCTATTTGCCATAACTAATCTTACATTGCCCTTATCATTGGTATCTTTAAATATCCCCCTATTTGGTCTATCATAATCTTTTAACGGTCCTCCTTAAGCCCTTTAGTCTACATGTTTTAGTCCGCTATAAAACACTAATAGCTCACTGCATATGTTTATCTCATTTGAGGCTTTCTTTATTGGTCTAGCACAAACACTTTTCACTCCACCACCAAACTATAAGTTGCCTTTGGTTGTTCACCATAAACTAATTCTGGTCTATCAAAAGACACTTCAACAGTTACAACAAATACATAAAACCTAATTGTCTTTATTAGTACACCACCTACATTTGGTCCATCATAAGATCTAAGAGGTCTATTACTAACTACTTCAAGTTTATAACTAAATACACTAGTTCATCGAACATCTTATGGTTATAAGGGTATAGATAAGTCTACTGAAGCTTAAGTCACTTCAATTTTGTGGTTGAGGATTTTGATCTAACATGTTATTCTTAGATTACTAAGCATCCTTAGCAATGTAAGGTAATACATGAAGAATATAATGCTCTAATTCTAATGGATATAGTAGTTAGTCCCTTTTGGTCATAAAAGGTACTTAAAAAAACATAGATGGTTCCATGGAATAATATAAAGCATAGTTAGTTGCTAAGGGTTCCCATTATGTTTTAGTATTCATTCTAATGATACATTTTTTCTAGTGGTGAAGTCTAGTGGTAGGCATACACTAGTTAACCAGTCCTTTGCCAATTTTTCAAGTCAAGTCCATTATAATAGATTTTTCAAAAATAAAAGTTATAACTAGTCCATTAACAATATGTTAACTACTAATTTTGGTTGGTTAACCATTAACCATCAGTTAAACATTAAAACTTATTCAAAACATAGCAAAGAAAAAAAGTCTCTCAATCAAAGATTCAAACATAAATCTACATGTTTTAAACATAAAAATAAAAGTATTTTATAAATCAAAATACAAATCTTAAAAAACCAGTGGTGTTAATACAACAAAATAACATTTCATTTGAAACAAAATGACTCTATAAGATAACAAAAAATAACTCGATCTTATATATAATAATATAAACTTGAATAATAAAATTAGAAGCAAAAACTAAATTTGTCCCCTCCCCCTACACACACACACACACACATATATATATATAAACATAAGGTTAATATGATATCAATAAAATTGTAAAGTTATATACAATGATTGATTAATCATTAATAATCAATTAATCGGATAATAAAATTGCATTCAAGTCCATTAATCATAATTTCTAAAAGTAAAAACTATAACTATATCCAATTGAACTAGTTAAATGTGTTGTTAGTTTGGACTCGATTTTTTCTATTGGTTTAACAGTTTTTCAGTTGTTTTTTTGTCCAACCCTAGTGAAGCCTACTACTATTCGACTTTTATTATCAATTGCCATGTCTAATAATTGGTTTGTTTCTCAACTTAACATTTATAATGTTTTTCGCAAAGTAAAGTCGATGATCTAGAGTTTATGCAATGGTCCTTAATCTTTATTTACTTTAGTAAACCCGATTATATATCTTAGCTACATTTTTCAACTAATGGTTTAAAATAGGCTTTTCATAAATGAACAAGTGTCTTACTAATGCCTTAGTTCCATTTGGCACTATGGTTCAAAAGCATATGCTTTCCTATTCCACTATTAATCTAAAGCTGGTGTTCAATTGTTCTATCTTATTTATGTTAATGATATTTTTGTTTTGGAATCCGATTGACATCTTGTTAATGTAATAATTAAGGAATTTCAAAGTAAATTGCCTGTTAGATACTTGGGGTACCTCTCTTATGTTTTGGGTATTGAAGCAACTGGCATTCACATGGTACTTTTATCATAATCCAAGGATGCTAAAGATCTTTTATGTCAAACACACATGGATACCTCTCATAAACTATCCACTCTAGATACACCTATTGATAAGTTGATAGCTAATTCTCAAAACTCCTTTCATGATCATACTTTGTATTGAAGTGCAATAGGTGGATTACAATATCTCACCTTTAGTAGACTTGGTATTACTTTCTCTCAATTTATGTGTAATCCCACTAAGGTTCATTATGTAGTAGTTAAGCGCGTTATGCACTACTTATAGGTGACATAACAACATGGACTATTCATCTATTAGAAGTTAAGTCATTATCTAAATGGTTAGTAAACTCTAATTAGGCTAGTTCTTTAGATGTTAGAAAAGCCACCACTAGCTTTGTGATTTACCTTAGGAGGTTTTTATTTTATTTGACAAGTATTTTTATTTATGTTAAAAGCTCTTGATTTTAGAGATTGATTTTAGTTTTCTTATTTTATAAAATAATTTTATGTCTATTTAGAGAGCAAGAAAATGAAGAAATAAATAAGCAAAAAATTAAACATAGATAAGGTTTTTTCCAATGAGTCTCAAGGTTCTTGTTCCATTTGACAAGCTCAAAGGTTCTTACTCATTTGATGAGTTCGAAGGTACAAACTCTTTTTGATAAATTTAATTATCGCTCTAATATTCTAATCCACAAATTGAGATCACAACACAAATTATTGCTTAAAACGTAGTCCTAAGAATTGCAAGAAAAATTGATTGTGTGCTCCCCAATTCAATTTGAGGGAAAGTGCATATGAAAATAAAATCAATGCTAATTATAAAAGTACGATGTTTGGAGCAAATTTTTTAAAATTAAAATATTCTTATAATTTTATTTAATTATCATTGAAAAATTTTTATTCTTATTTGAATCATTAATACTTATTACCATTCACATTTAATTTTCTTAAAATAAAAGATACATTACTAAATAATATATTTCATAAGATATTTACTTAAAACATTACGTACCTATTTAGATAATTAAATTTATTTAATATAATATTTATATTCTTATTTTAAATTAAAATTCTTGATATAATGTTATCTTATGAATTTATTTTTGTCGAATTAAATCAACTTGTCCGTTATTTTGCCATTGGCAAATAAAACAAGTGTATTTAATTTTTTTAATTAAGGGATATTACCGTCTTTTACTTTTTTTTTTTGCCATCATAATCTTAATATAATTTTAATAAATATTTCATAACATTAATTTTGGTTTTCATTTTAATAAAGATATAGAAAATTCGTAAACTTTTTCATTAAATAAATAATTTAATCAATATTAAAATAGTGAACTTTTGATTTATTTAGCATTTTGATGATTGTTTTTGGAAAAAAAAATTATTTTATTGAGAGAATGTTAAATATCTTCATTTTCTCACAACAAGCTCGATTATTATTAATCACATCACTATTATTAGAAATGGTTCTATAATGATATTTTCTATTTAAATATGTAAGAAAATAATTAAAACTCAAAAAATGGGCTTATAGTTTGATTTTTTTTTTTTTAAGAAAAACTCAAATGTTGAATTATGCTGAATGAAAAATAATGTATGTATTTATAATTAATTAGTAGCTGAGGAGAGTTGTGGTTAAAAATTAAAAAATATATTTATTCAATTTTCAAATTTACTATACATACAAGTGAAGTGTATATTCTGCTAACTAGAAAATAATATATGTATTTATCAAAAAGCATTTTTAAGGAGATAATAAAGTACTTAATCAAGAATAAAAAAAAAGTCATAAAACATTGTTGAATTATTTATAAAAAAATGTTTTATAAAAAAATTAATTTTATCATAGTAAAATTTAGTTTAAAATAGTTAAAAAAAATATATGAATAAAAGACAACAAAAATTTTTAAAAACTTACAATTGATTATATTATTATTTTGATAAATAAATTACACAAAGGCATGTCAATATTAATTACATTTTACAAGCGTATACATAATTAAAAATAGTAAACACATATCAATTGGTAATCATCAAATTATCTAATTAAATTTTTATAAAAAATTACATTTATCACATGTAAAATTAAATTTAATATAGTTAAATAGATATCCATAAAATATATTAATATTTACAATTAATTAACAATTATTATTTCGATAAATTTATAATTATAATATAAAAGCATGTCAAATAATTATAAAAAAATTGTACTTAAATTAACAACATATTATATATATATATATATAATTAAAAATATTAGACACGTGCAATTTATGTGCACTTTTATTAATCTATATATATAAAGGAGAGACATTTAAAGAGACTTTAGAAGACTATGTAATTTGAAATAATTAATTACCTTTTTCCTCATTAATTTGTAATTTTATTAATAATTAATAATTAAAATATAATTTTTAGATGCTATTTTAATATCATAATTAAGATAATATATATGACGTATATATTAAAAAAAAAAAAGAAATGACATAATAGCAGTTAAATGATTCAAAACTTCTAATACGATAATATAATATATATAATTTTAAATGTTACTTTAATTAATATTATAATTAAGATAATATACGTAATGTATATCCAAGAAAAAGATAATATAATAATAATTTAAAAATTCAAAACTTCTAATACAATAATATAATAGCAGTTTAGTAATTTAAAACTTCTAATATGAGTATCCAATTGAATATAATCCATCTATAAATATATAATATAATAATCATCTATTATATCATAATTTGCTTTTTCATTTCTATGATAATTCATATTTATTTTAAATTTATCTAGACGAAAAATTCAAACAGTTTTGTGCCATTACAATTCTACTAAAAATTATTATCATAATTCTACTAAAAATTAGCATTGCCATCATCATTTGTTTTTTTAATTATATTATACGATTGATTTATTATGTACTATTTCAATTACAAATTATATCAGTTATACTATATTATTGAATTATTTGATTAATGAAAGAAAAATAAAGAGATATAGATTATTTTTGTACAGTAATATTTTTACTTGTAATTTTTATTTAGCAAAATAAAATAAAATTAATTTGCATTAGTAGTACATTTCCAATATAACAAGTTTTGCAATTTGAAAAGCTTATTTTCTTTTTCAAGTTTTATTGGCAATAAAATGGTTTTAACTTATATTCACAATTATTATAAATAATTATA
>CANXYI011756772.1:0-15616 GCA_948208565.1 Hura crepitans
TATAAATAATGTCATTTTATAACCTTTATTGTATATTGCCCAATGTATTCTAATACTACTATAGACTAGATAATGGTTTTCACATTATTCAAGAGCTAATAAATATGTTACTCCAGAGAGCTATCACTTTACTTTGAAAAGCTATGTGGTTGTATACACTCATATAATAAAAAGAAGTTGCAATATTGCTAAAGATAATTTTGGCATGCCAACTTATCCTAATGCTATAATATCAAGGCATCATAAGGATACATGGGCATATCATTTATGTAACTCAATTTTTCATAATCACTGCATATATCATGCTTTATCTATCATATGAAATCAATAGAATACTCATAGCTTGTTAAAAAAATCAATTATCCATTTGCCATATCAAGGCATCATTTCATAATTAATATTGATTGACATAATTTATTCTAGGCTAATTGATCGTGTGTCACATATTTGACAGTTTCATAGTTTTCATGTGCATGGCATATTTAATAATTTATGACAATAATTCAAGTCATATATCATGTAGAGTGTCACAAGTAATCCTCATGATATTAATGCTTATATGGCATCAATTCATCCATTATATAATCAAACCTTCTTAAAAATATCATGTACTTCATGCTCTAAATGACTTAAAAACAAGTCATGTCAATTGGAGTTGTAACTTTGGTCATGCAATAGTCGTTCATATCATAATCATAACATCACTTACTAATTGTCTCAAGTCATACACATATAGTTCATAGTTTATCTCATAGAAATGCCATGTCATCACATTATAAACTTCCTCATAGTTTAATGTTTTCATACATATTGCAAGATAGATTTGTGTCATAAACATTATGAAATCATTGGTTTCAATTATATGCAAATAACCATTCACATCATGTCCATAAAATTATGTTATTCTTAAAGCCTTAACAATTTCCATGAGGGGCAAGTAAACCAAATAGAATTATCAATAAGCCCCTCTATGAATTTAACCCAATCTCTAGTACTATTACAAGTGATGTGGATGTCTCTATAAGGGTAATGTCTTAGTTACACCCCCATAAGCTCTCCTTAGGATGAAATATCATTAATTTCTCTTAAAGCCATAATTACAGAAGTAATAAATTGGTAGTAAAGTGAGAAATAGGATTATGACTTATCTTATCTAAGTCTAACAAGGTTTCAACCAAAATCAAAGGAACTAAGTTGAAAATTCCATGTAGATAATGCAAGAAACTAGTCACTAAGAACTCACCTTTGTTATAAGGGCTAACCAATAAAAATTGGAAAATAAGGCAATAGACAATGGTATTTTTCCACCTTACATTGGGATGGCTATTTAAGAATAGAAGCTTCTCTAAATCAAGTTGGCAATTTTTAGTTAATATAAAGACATATTGAGGTTGATATAATCTAGAAGTAAAAGTTAAATGGATATGGTAGTGTGGATTAGAAATAGTTAATGAATTATTATGTTGACAAAAAAATCCCAAAATGGCGAAACATAGTCCTTGAAGTCAAAAAATGTGTAATAGCCTTTAAAAAATGTATATTCAATTTAATAAAAGCTAAATATCTCAGACTAACAAGTCCTATAGGTCTAAGCATGTCTACAATCATCATTAGACAAATTGGTAAGAAAAGAAAGGAAGATATTGAGGAAATTTGAACATATTGCTTAAATGATTAGAGAGAATAGCAAATCTGGTTTGAGATACATTGCTAAGGGCTGGAATAAGGTTTGTATAGCCTGTTCAATAAAAAAATTATAAAAATTAGATTAAGAAGTGAAATTATAGAAACATAAGTAGAATTACAATTATAGGAAATTATCATGTGGAAATTCTCTAATAAACCTAAAACCATAATGTGATGTATGAAACATCTAAAAATCCTAAGGTTATGAATAGTGACTTTTGAGACATAATGAGGGTTTTTTATTGATCAATAGTATATGTTATCAATATGCTGCGGGTGTAATTTGATAAGAATATAAGGATGTTTGGATGACTAACGAGTGATAACGAGTAAAATTGTGAATAACAAATCACGGAGTTCTAGATAGTGACTCTTGGTATAAGAACAAAGTTTTTAACCTTATTGATTAAGAGTTTATGTTGTAAATAAGCTATGGATACCATTTGGCAAAGAAATGAGAATATTCAAAAATTATAAATAGTTGATAACAAGTGTGTTTGTGAATAGTACCTCTCGAGCTATAAATAGTGCTTCTTAGGATTTGACTCATACTAATATTACAGAATAAGAGTATTAATTATAAAACCTTTTTAGGCAAAGTTTAAAGTGGAAATAAGGTCATTAAGAAGGTTAAAAATAAAAATTAAGTTTTTATGGCATCATATTGTGAATAACGACATAGTTAAAGAAGAACCATAAAATAGTTTATTTTTGCTTGAATAGGCCCAAAAATGCTACATCATGAGGCTTAAATATTCTAAGGACTATAATAAAACCAGAGTTGGAATATTCATACATCAAAAAGTATTTTATAAAAATTGAATAAAGTTTAAAGTATTAGTTTTATATGGTTTTTTAAAGTTTTTGAGCATGGGTTTTTTAAGCCTTTGGAGTCTTATTTTAAGTGATTTTATGGCACTTTAAGGGATGTTAATTAAGGCTAAGAATGGAAGGAATAAAATTTAAAAGAATTGATTTTGGGAAAGGCTTTTAAGGCCTTTGGATCTTTAAGGGAACCAATCTTGGAAAACACCATAAAATAGGGTCAAAATGCTCTTAATATTAGGTCAACATTTGAATAGTGCCTCCCTCCTCCCTCTCCTAGAAGCCAATAGCTTCTAAACCCTGTCTCCTATATTTTTGTTTCTTTAACTTCATCATTAAGCCAAAATCTTTTAGCCCTAAATCAAGTTCTTTAAAGCCCTTATATAATGATTTAAGCTTGAAAGAAGGATTTAATTGAGAGAAATGAAGGCTTTTAAGTTGGTGTGAATAGTAACCAACTCCTAAGTAAGTGATTCTTTCAAGGTTTTTCTATTTTTCTAAGGTGTATTAGAGTCACAATAAGAGTTATATAAGGTTATTTTGATAATTAAAAACTTATGGAATTTTCTATGGACTTTTGTCGCATGTTTATGTTATGTGAGTTGGGGAAAATAAAGAGAAAGATAAAGAAAAGGGTGATTAAAGGCTTAAAGAGGTTTAATTGATGTATTGACACCATTAGGTATGTGTATCCATTAATAATATGTCTTGAATCTTATTTGTGAACTTGAATGCAAGTATATGTATTCAATTATACATGCTTGGATGTATGGAATTAAGTAATTAAAATGTGTATGTCATTAAGTTCAATATGGAAAATGTATGTTAATAATGGAAAATGCAATGTAGGATTTATTAATGATCATATATTAATTACATTGAGTTTAAGTTGTCAATTAAAGTGCATGCGTGATATTAGTGTATGTATGTCTAAGGTCAAAACTAATAAGTAGTCTGGTTAGATGAGTAATTTAATAGGAATTGACATAATTGAGTATTTTAAGCTATAAAAGAGAAATAATATGTTTAATAATGTAAAATAGGGAATTTAATACTGAGCAAGTATGAGATGCACATTTTATGGTATTAATGTTATATCTAATGATGTTTGTTGTTATGCTAAAGCATGCTTGGAAGAAGTAATATCTAGGTAAGGTATAGGTCGAATATATATTGAGGTAAGTGCTATGATTGAGTGGCTATTAACATAAATTAGTGTATGTTGGGGTATTACCATGGCATGTATGGAAATGCATGTAAAATTATGTGATTATATTATAAATCACCTAAAGTATGAGTTATTGTTATTAATATTGTATTAAGCATTAAAGTATGTGTTAAGTGTAAAAATAAGTAGTTTAAGCATGTAAAGTATAATGACAAGAAAAATTATGAATGATTGATAGCTCAAGAATTCTTTATAGATAAGACATAAGAATAATTAGGTCATTGGAGTAGAGAATGATTCAAGTGTAAGTATGACTAAATGTAAATTTTTACCTCTTTACACCTAAATTTATTAAATGATCTAAGATATGGAATTTAAAAAGCATAAAATAGACATGAGATGAGATAAGTGTATATAATAACTCATGTGATTTTATGTGTGAGTTAATGCATTAAAGTATGTATGTGACTATGCATGTGCTTTAGTGTGTAAGAATTATTGTATGGTAGATTAGGATGTATGTATGGTAGTTATTAATGGATGTTTTGATGTGACTAAATACATGAATATGAACATTAATATGGACTATAAGTGTTGGCAAAAAATCTCATCTTGATGGCTTTGTAAAGATGGAATGAGCATTAAATGATGAAAAGAGTAGCTTTGTGATGTATATGTATAATGTAAGTGTTGGTATTAATTATGGTTATAATTATGTTTAATTGAAAGGATTAAGTATGTATGCTTAAGTTAATCAAATGGAATAATAGGGAATGATAAGTTAAAAGTCTTGGTCAAAATATAAAGGAATGGAAATGGGGCTTAATGATGTTAATTATGCATGTAAATGCTTTACTCTAACCTTGATTATAAACTTTGATGATAATAGCAAAAAATGTTATATGATAAAGTATATTAGTGTCTTTTATATGTAAGCTAATGAGGTCCTTGTTGTATGCCAAGTTAAGTAATGTTGAATATGTGATTAAGTAATTGCATGAAAATTTACATAATAAGTATTGATCTAGTCATGATTTAGATATGTGTGCATGATTGCATCTTATGGCTGAATGACCTAGATATGATTTAGACATGTGTATGATCATAGCTAAATGACCTAATGTATAGATAAATAGGAGCCTAGAGCAGCCACTAAAACATAACAAATAAGTGGGAGCCTAGAGCAACCACTAAAATAGAACAAACAAGTGGGATCCTAAAATAACCACTAGAATAGAAAAGATAAGTAGGAGTCTAGGCCAACCACTAAAACAATCATTAGAATGAATCATAATGATATTTTGATCTAATGTGTTTATCTTTTTGTAATGCATAAGGCATGATATTGAGATGAACATAATAACTAAAGAATATTAGTCGCCCTATTTGGTCATTTGTTAGCCAAATAATATTGTAAAACTTTTAAAAGCTACTTAAGTATGTGAAAGTAAATAAGTTATGTTGATGGCTTATATGTTTGACAACTTAGTCTTAATAGGTTGACCGATCAACTAGGGAGTATAATAGCTGCTAGGGTAGTTCTGTATATTGATAAGAACTTCAGGTCTATATTTATGACCTTTGGGCTAGGTGAGACCTTTAGGTTCAGATGATACCTTTATGGTTCGAATGAGGCCTATGTGGCTTAATATCCCATTATCCAATATTAGGATGTTGTCTTATCAATATAGGCTAAATAAAATGGAAAGTTTACATTTCCAATAACTATAAAGAAATACTATAGAAAGGTTAATATCAAATGGACTTTAATATTGTTTAATGTATATTTTGCAATTTTTGCACTGTATGACATATATATGTATAACTTTTTATTTAATATAAATATAAAAGAATAAGATAGACGAGTGGTGATTATGGCACACATGTTTGTAAAGTGTATACATAAGTTAGGAGTTATAAAATGCAAGTAAATATGTATACATGTTAGAGTATATAATGTTAAACTATAAGGACAAATGAACCATTTGTCTATGATCTTGATATAGTAAAATAGTAAGTAATGAATTATTTGGCATAATTCTAAAATGGGATAGGAATTAAATATGCATTAAAGTGGAATAGTATATTTAAATACTAGTATATTTAGATAAAGACATCATAATCTAATTTAATTTGAAGTTTTTATATAAATTAAAATAATACCTGAAGTGTAATTAAGTTATGAGTGACATAGGCATAAATCATAAGGACATGCTATGTGTTATCTATGATGAATCCTTTTTGCTTAAATACATATATTACTTTAAAATTAATGTGTATTATGCATGTGTTATATAATTGTACTATGAATGTAAAGCATGTTAATGTATATATATGAGCATGTTATTATTGGATGCACCACTAAGCTCTAAAGCATAATGTATCATTTATTTGCGATGTGCAAGTTCATCAGTCATGGTGATGAAGGGTTCTACAAGCAATAGAATATCAGGGTTCTTGAAGAAAGTTATCATATAGTTATATTGTAATTTTTATAAGAGTATTTGTAGAATTCTAAGTAAGCACTCATATATATCTCGAGATTAAGGGAATTAGGCCTAACTTTGTATCAAATATGATTGTGAACTCTTATATATGGAATGTATATGTATAATGATATATCTATCCTTATTGATTTGTGATGTGCAGTGAGACTATGTATGTATTTATTGGCATGATAATGAGCCAAATGTTATTTCTAATGTGTGCATGTGATTGAGAAGATGATATAGTTATTGGAAAGATCAAATGGATAATGGATTTGAAATAAGATGATATGTATACTATAGAAGTGTTATTTTATGTAGGTTATTAATTGGCTAGTGTCACTGGACAGCTGTTATACTATCCGATTTTTGACATGATAATCCCTATTAGTATATTTATAAGAAGGCTTTTGTTAATATCATTTTTTAAAAGTTATATGATAAGTTTTGTTTTCAGAAAGGGGCCTTTAGTTGTATGGGTCATAAATAAGGTGAGTTATGAAACGAGTTGGATATCAGTTGTGTGTTGCCTCTTGTTCGAGTTTGGCAATCAGATTAGGTAAGGGGTGTCACATCCATGTGAGTGTAAGGTCCTATTCTACAATAGTACTTTCACCAAGGCAATTTCTAAAGGTTTAGATGCCAAAGACCAAATAGAAAAAGGATTAAGGGAATCAAAGTCCTATTAGAATCAAGATTAACCCACTGCATAGAGGGTGTTAATTTTCCTTAACACAATCACATGATTATTAAAACCACTGCACGTATCACTTTTACCATTGCATGCTAGTAGAATTCAGATGGATGCATATTGCAATAATAGTAAGAATATTAACCCTCATGATGTTGGAACTTAATAATAAGAATGACGAGATTCTTGAGTTCATGAAGTAGAAGAAGCTTTTTAATGTTAATTAGTGAATCTAATCCATATAAGTTATGATGGAGCAACAGAAAAATTTAAACTAAAAAAAAGCATTCAATATGTATAACAACATTGTTCATAAGTTTTAAAAAGAGAAGATACAAATACAAAGAAAAAACCTAAGAGCAATTAGAAGATCCCTTTTAAGATTGACTAGCTATGCTAAGGAGTCCCTCTTTGAACAGGAAATATCACGAGCTAATATGTTCACCTTTTTAGGATCAACCTCTAATTCTCTCAATCTCCCTATATGTCTCTATTTAGGCCTCCCAGTCTTTATACAACTACCTTTTCTTAACTATCCATCTCTTGATATGTGTAATCATCTACCTCTGTCCTTGGTTGACATCCTAAAAAGAAAAAATAGATTGAAAGCACATTGTAACTATATTAATAATATGTATACACATAGAATAAGAATTGCATGCGCTAGTTCTATGGGTTTGTCTCATCAGCTCACTCTTTAAGCTAGTAATAAGTCCATTAGCATACACTAATAACTCTTTTGGACACTACAAAACACAACAAGGAAGTCAAGCATGTATTAAAGCAAAATTCAAAGAAAAGAAATGGAAGTAAAATTATAATGCTAGTAGTAGTCGGAGTAAATGGAGTGCTTAAATGAGGAATCTATATAGTGCCTCTACATAAGCCTCTTCATGATTATAAAAATTAAAGTAAGTATCAACTCTCATAAACCAATCACCTAATATCTTAGTAGATAAAGAAGGTGTCAGTTTTCTCAAGATGTATATAGTGGAAATTTTAAAATTTTTGAGAAAACCATACAATGATAATAGATTTGAAAGATTTAAAATATAATAATAATAGATAATTTGGCAGCATTTAAATTATTTACTATTATTAATTGAATTGTAAATGATTTTCTTTTGCTCTTCTCAATAGGTTATCACAAACCACAATGATCCACTTATAGAACACCTTTAAGGTATCCATACAAGAGGTAGAGGAGAAAGGCAACGTGAATCACTATGTGTTAGTAAGTAATTTATATAGATGAAAGAAGAAGAAAGAATTTCACATAGAGTGTAGTGGCATGTTCTATGTGTGTAAGCTAGGGTTGCTATGCATTTGGAGGTTGATTAGTTTAAGGTTGGTTTATATTATTTTAAAACCTTTCTAGGTTAAATTTTAACACTTAAAATTTAAGCTAATTTAGCCTATAGGAGCCTATTAATTAGGCTCTTTTCAAACCTATGCACATAAGCTTGGAAGTGGGCTTATGTGTATTCTACACAATGCCTGCATGGGCTGATCTTATGTGGCTCAAGAAAGCCCTATATTTTATTAGCCCATGGTTTGTTTAAGGCCCTTTTAATGCTTAAAAGGTTCATAAAACTTATACCAAAATAGCACCACCAATAGGGCTTAATAGGCCCTAGTTTCCAGAAACCTTAATTTCTGGTCTTTTATACTTTAATTAGGCTCCAAGCCCAATTGCTTGTCATTTGTTTAATTCATCTTTTAATGATATACCATATTATTAAACCATTTAAACTCTTTGAATCTCTTTATGCTTTTTTTTTACATATGACCCTATGGGTTTACGAAGCACATTAGCAGTACACAGTGAATTAAAGTCCTAGTCCAACTAGGACTTTTGTGGTATCTAATTGAGCTAAAAAAATAATTTTTGATTAATAATTCACTTACATACAAGTCTTTAGAGGTGTCTGGACATACATGAGGACTACCTAAGTGTTGAAAAGTCAAGTGGTTTGACTTAACCCTTCCATATGTAGTTATTTTGCAATTCATCTTTTCACTACACTTTATCTCTTTTAGGTTTAAGCATAGACATGTGTCAACTCAATGCTTAATTAACTATGTCTAACTAAGCCCTAAACATGTTAGTTCTAATATTTGTATCTTTATTCCAAAAATGCCCTTGTCAATCTCATTTACACTTGTATTTCATTTTGGCTAAATATTGTAAAAATAAAGGTATACTAGAACAATGAGATAAACTCCCCATTATAATTTAGGGTGAAAAATCCCTTATTGATCACCTAACTACCTTAAATTATCTTGACCTATACCTAATCACCTAGCTATGTATACATCTTGGAGATGTAAAAGCACCAGAGTCAAAGTATAGTTCTCAACATTTAGGATAACATTAGTGATCAAGTTAAAAGATACTTGTATAATTGACATAATGAGATAGTTTCACTAACCTAGATTATGTATCCATGTGAACTTCTCATATTAGGCCTCTAATGGACTTGTTTCTCAAACAAGCATCCACATGCTAACCCTAAGCATCACATGCCTACAACTTGTCAGAACTACTTGTAATGCTAAAAAATCCCAGGATCATGTATAGTGAATCTTGGGGTTATGAATAGTGACTTCTAAACTTGAACAGTGCTTTTTCATATGGATTAATAGAACATGTTATAAATGTATTATGGATGTAGTTTGGCATAAAATAAGAACATTCGAATGGTAAAAGTACTAATAACAAATGTACTGATGAATAATGCTTTCTGAGGTGAATAGTGTTTTCTGAGACCCAGGCTACACTAATTGAATTGGGTGAAAGCATTAATTAAGAAATAATTTTGGTTATAATTTGAAATGAAAATGAAGTTATTAAGATAGTTAAAAATAGAAGTAAAATTTTTATGGCAATTTATTATGAATAGTAAAATAGTTAAAGCTAAATCATAAAATATTGTATTTTTGCTCAAATGGGCCCTAGCATACCACATCTTGAGCCCCAAGTATTCTAAGGAGCATGATGAGATATGAATTGGAATTATTGAACATCGAAAAGTATTTTATAAAAATTAAGTAAAGTTTAAAGTATCAATTTTAAACGAATTTTCAAGGTGTTCGAGTACAATTTGTTCAGGCTTTTCAAGTATCAATTTAAGTGATTTTATAGGACCTTAAGGGATGTCAATTGAGGTTTTAAATAGAGGAAATAAAATCAAAATAAGGTTGAAAATTTTGGAGCCATTGGATGATTAAGGGAATTAAACTTGACCATTGGTTTCTAAAGGGGTTAAGATTAAAAATTTTGACCAAACTAAAGTCACCTTCTACCTTTAATGTCACCTTTTCTTCATCCTCCCCTCTATTTTTTCTTCTTCTTCCATTATTTTTACCCTATTTTTCACATCTATACCTCATTTAGGCATCCTCAAAGTTCTATGGTCTTGATTATAAGGAAGTGGTGTAATTTTAATGGATTTTGAAAAAGATGTTTTGAGGTGAATAGTAGTCACTTGAAGAGTAAGTGGTTATTTTCAAGTTTTCTTAGTTTTTTAAGGTGTTATTTGATGTCATTAAAGGTTTTCTAAAGTTATTTTGATGATTAGATTTATGTTATGATTTTTATGAATTTTTTTATTATGGTTGAGGTTTATATTCAAAGAGAAAGAGAAGAACAAGGGGAAAAGATGAAGATAAAGTTAATTAAAGTTCAAATAGGCTTAGTAGGTGTCTTTGACTCTATTTGGTATGTGTATCCACTAAACTTATATTTTAAAAAGTGTTTATGAACATTAAAGTATGTATACTTGCCTGGAGATAAATTAAATGTGTGTAATAAATGTGTAAGGCATGTGTATATGGTTATTAATGTTTTATGCTAGTTAGGTCCATTAAAGCATAGTAATATAGAAACAATGAAATTGTTGGTTGGAAAATGAGTATGGTTGAAAGTCCATTAATTATAAGGTAGTGACTTTAGCTTGTAGTATGTGTATGTTACGACAGTTATAGCATAATATGGCTTAGTTAGGAGTTGTAAATAATGGGAAGGTATAATGTTATATTAGTTGAAGGACATATATGAAATAAAGTAGTTAAAAATTAATTTTTATACATGTGAAGCATAAAAGAAAACAATGTGTGTTAATGGCACTATCATATGTATAGTGGTCAAATTATATGGCAAGGTTTAAAGAAGATAATGGTGTGTGGTCACCTTATAGATTACATGCAAATAACTTATCTACAAATGATTATGTATGATAATTGTATAATGAACTAGAAGTAAATGTGTATAAGTGTTGAGTAAGGGAAAATGGGTTTACAAACTTGCATGTTTTCCTACGTAACCATGCTGAGAAATGTTACATATGTACACTTGAAAAAAGAGATGTAAGCATGCATGGTAGTTGAATTAGGATAAAGGCATGTTTAAATGATGGTTAAAAGATGAAATAGGAATAATGTATATGTAATTAGTAAACAATGAGATGAAGAGGCAAGTAAATACATGTATTTATGTTGGCATTTATATGTATGTTATAACAAAGGTTGAGAAGTTTGATATGCTTGATGAGCTTAATTATGCGATTATACTAAATAACTTTTAGATGACAAAATGTAAAAAATGGGTGATGAAGTATTATATTGTATAATGACATGTCATGATATATGAAGAGTAACTATGCTATGAAATAAACTTGCTATGCTTTAAGTATATTTTTTAGGTTATTATTTAACTATGAAGAAACAAGAAATATAATTACAACAATATGTTTGGTCACAGTTAAATGGCCAAAAAATGCATAATTGATGAGGTATGGTACACTTTAAAGTGAATGGAGATATAATAAAGCAAGTGATGATAAATTCATTTTAATTAAACTTAATGTGTGGATGGATAGATCTCCAATGTGGATTAGCATGAGTTCTAACTTATGCATGGGAGTAGTCACATGTAATTTTGTAATAAGTGTATGTAAGTATGTATTTGAGCTAAAATCACATAATGTATGAATGGTAATCTAATGATGATTTTATGGGTTAGCCTAACCAATTAGGGCATGACATTAGGTTGTAATGTGTGTATTGTATTAGCCTTATAATGTTACATTGTTATGGCATTAGCTAAAGTAAATTATGAAAATATTGCATGACATAGAAATGAGTATGAAAAAAATATGGATGTGTAAAGGTATATATAAATAATGACGTGTAAAGATGTAATGAGTGGCCTTGAGTAATATAAACATTATTAGTATGATATTTATGTGTTGGCTGAATGGCTTAATGATGAGATATGTGAGTGCCTAAACTAACCACTAGAAATGATGAGATAAGTGAATGACTAGAGCAATCACTAAAAATGATGTACGATGGCTATATACATGTAAGGTAAGGCTTGAATCTAATACGGTTGTGGTGTCAAATGCTTATGATGTCTAGAAAGCATGAATAATGTTATGGACATAAATGCTATGACTGAAAGATAATAGTTACCCCATTTGGTTATCTGTTGGCCAAATAACTTATGAAATGTACAAAAGAATATTTATAAGCATATGAAACTAAATTAATCATGGTGATGGCCCATATAAGTTAGACAACCTAGTCTTGATAGGTTGACTAGTTAACTAAGGAGATTAGCAATTGTTAGGGCACTTTGGTGCTTATCTTAAGCCTTCGAGCCACTATAATTACCTTTAAGCTATTATTTAATTTTAGACCTTCAATTCATCGTCAAACCTTCAAGTCACCATTAGACCTTTGTGGTCACTGACTATATATATTACTCTTTTTAAACCTTAGGGGTCTCTGATTTTTATTATCCAGTATTGGGATGTTGTCTTTTATGTATGGGCAAAGAAAAAGAATTTATGTTCAAATAGTTTTTAGAAGTTACTAAAGAAAATAATAAGACATAATAATCATGTATAAATTATTAAAGCATGTTTTGTATAACCATTATAGACATGACATATATATGTGTCTTTTATTGAATATCATCATAATAACACAATATGGGTTTGAAATGATTTAGATTCAATGGGAATAATTTATGCATATGTAGAATGTTGGCATAGGCCATATGTATGAATGTATATGATAATTATGAGAATCCACATGTAAAATACTTATATACGCAGGTATGTATGATAATTAACTTATGAAAGATTATATGATATCTATGTTTGTGTTGAAGATATAATAAAGCAAATGAGGAACATATTATAAAGGGTACTTCTTATGATGAGAGGGTAAGGTACTTCTTATGATGAGAGGGTAAGTATATGAATGTTAAGTGCCACGAGATGCATAAATAATATTATAATTATAGCTAGAAATCACATGGTAACTAATTAGAGATTTTATAATGTATAAAAGCTATAATTTAAATATAGATAATCTTAAAAATGATAAATGTTACTTAACTAAGGATATGTTATATATTATCTATGACGAACTTATTTTGTTTATATATACAATGCTTGTATGATATGTATGCTATGTATATATTACAAATAAAGTTTTAACAATGTGGTATATAGAGATATATGGGCATAATATTATTAGATACACCACTATGCTACAAAGCTTAGTGTAATGTTTGCTTTAATGATGCGTAGGATCTTATGATTGTAAGATTGAGGGACCTACAAGTGACAAAAGATTTTGGATTTTTTTTGAAAAGCTATTGATGTAGTTTATATGTAACATGTTTATAATGATATGCAAGGTTGCAAGTAATCACTCATATGTATTTGGTTAAGGGCTATGGACCTCTGTGTGTGTGTCAAGGATTTGTATCTAAAGTTAAAATGTATGGTTTTTAGATAGATGTCACATATTGACTTTTTGTTTAGTTATTGTGAGGATATAATTGGAATTTGATGAAATGGTGGAGAATAAAATGGATGTACCAATTGTGTAGAGTTAGTTGGTGTGAACCGTATAGCAAAAAACAAACAAAGGAATACTAGTAATTTTGTGAAAAGGCTAGGGGCAAAGTGGGAATTCAATATTCATGGTTAAAAAAGAGGAGGAACACACATAGGAGCAATAAGAAAGTGACTTGTGGCCTAGTAATAATGAGAAAATGCACAGGCCCTAATGAATAATGCCACCTGACTGTGAATTGTGTACTCGGGCCAAATAGAGCTAACTTGATAAAAAATTTGTATTAGTTATAAGATGTAGTGTGGTGAAGTTTGAGAAGCATTTAAGGTCATATTAGAGGTTAAAAGTGGAAAAAATCTAAATTTATAATATACAATAGACAATAAATTACTTAGAGTTGAATGGAAAAATTTAGAAACATGATCAGAAAATTCCAAAAATGGCACACCTTAATGGTAAAAAATTATAAGGAATCCAAAAATGACAGTGTTAGAATTTTCTAAAGATGGGAACTATGATAAAAAAATTTAATAAAATAAATTCAATTAAATATGTATATATATGTAAAGAAAATGACAAATAAATGTGTAGGGAGCATTCTTAGCCCTTGGATTAAGGGGAGGGGTAGAGAAATAATGGCCATCCATATGGAAAGAGGGAGGTGATGAGGTGTAATTAATTATATGATATTTTTTTAGAGCAAATACACATGGATTAATCTTAGCCATTTAGGTGTACATGTTGACTTTTTATCCTAGCCATCCATTTCAACTATAAAAGCCCAAATAATAATAAATTATTCCCTTTAGTTTTAGTCAAGACCACCCCTCTTAATCCTTTCATGGCTGAAATTCATCCTCCCCCTTTATCCACTATTGCCACCCCTTAATTTAAAAAAAATAATCACTCAAAAATACATAAAAATGGCAACTCTTTTAGCCTAACATCTTAGCCACTCTAAATTGGATGAAAAGAGATGGATTTTAGAAGATAAAAATATATGGAAGATAGGTACTTTCATGGCACCAAAGTGGGTAAGTTGATCTCAAACCAAGTAATTTTTATGACATTATGTGAATGGTAGGATATATTTATGGAATTTTATGATAAAGCTTGGTATGTAATAATACTTTTAATGATTTTGTGTGAGTAAACCCATAATGGAATTGGTGAAGGATGAGAGAAAATAGTGATGAGGTGAGCTTGAAGATGAGAAAAAAAAAAGCTTAAATAGACTTAAGCTTGAGAGATATGCGTATTCTAAACTATGGTTAATATGTGTTTATGGTATATACATGAAACATGGTGGAAGAATGTTGCTTTGGATGAATGAATTGTATGGATGGAAATATTATTAGATTCATGTTAGGTTTTTTACAAGTATGGAAAATAAGGAAAAAAGAGAAGAGAAATTCAATTGGCATGAATTTGCATTAATTATAAAATTTTGAGGAATGTTGGTATATGATGAATATTTTTAGCTTTGTTTGAATAATTAAATATAATAAGACTTAGAGTTTGGAAGCATAATTAGGACTTGATAGAATTATGTTAGAGTGGATAAAATATTGAAAGAGAATAATTAAGATGAGTAAATATGGCTAAAATTGATAATAAATAATATTAATTATTTTATAGTTAATTAAATGTAAGTAAATTATAATGATAGATAAAGAATTTGATGTAGGAAAATGAATCATTGAAATAAATATTTAGGACTTAGACAAATGAGAATTTGAAATGTATATAAATATATATAAACCATAATTAAAAAGAGAAATAAAATAATTATAACAAAATAAGCCAGTTTAAGTAAATAATAGGTATGTATAAATAATGATAAATGATTAACTAATTATACAAAAGTGTAAGGAAGAATATATAATA